>CM032405.1:3034366-3169366 GCA_019049475.1 Eueides isabella
CTACACGAATGGACTATTAGTTATTTCCATTTGATTATACAGAAGGAGTCGCTGGCAAAAGCTAGCTGTTATATGTATCACAGTGAGATTTCTTACGCATCGTCATCCCCTGCCCGTTTCCGCGCGTCCAGCTCCTTTTCAAGTCTTGTGACGGTCTTTTTCATTGTTTCAAGACTTTCAACACTTGCCAATTCACGTGCGTGCATCGCGTCTGCCAGGGCCCTGGCGTCCTCTAGTAAATGAATAGAAACATACCTATATGATACTTATCGTTAAAGTCGACTATAATATATAATTGTAACTTTTTGTACTGAAGAATAATACGAAAAATATAACGTGAGAGAGAGAGAGAGAGAGAGAGGGAGAGAAGAAAAAGCTATATTATATAGTACTTATTTTGAAAACGTATAAAAACGATAACATAGTTTTTAAACAAATTTCTTAACATTATTATGTATGAGTAACGATATTAAATATTAAAACAAAAACTGATTACGTGAGAGTAGAAGTCGCTCACCTAGGCTTTGATTCGGTTTCTTTCATTTCAGGTTGATCATAAGCTTTGATTTACATCAATGCGCAGAACAACCGATAAAAATTGACAAACTGCAACAATTGCAGGCATACGCATTCATTTTGTATGTAATTAATTACAAATATAAGTTTGTTATAGTCATGGGGACCTAAATTTGAACTGCAATTTCTAACATCTAGCCCAATTTAATAATACATTACACAGTTTTGAAATTAATGAATACTCTCAGGTTTTAATTACGTGGCGATTTTCATACAAAATGCTGGTATATTTTGTCTAACGTTGTTTTCTATGTTAGATTTTTTCTGTGCTCCAAAATTATTTGTTTTAAACTGAAGATAAACAAACGGTCTCGACAGACAGACGTACAACAACGTGATTTTAAAACGGTTCCGTTTTGACCTTTTATGGTACGGAAATTTAAAAGAATTCACTTGCAAGAATTAAAGCTGAAAAAATAGAAAGTCACATACATACTTTCCTTTAAATATTGTTAGTAAAGTAATTGTAATTTGTTTCTTACCGATTTCCCCTCTCAATCGTTCGATAGTTTTCGCAGAATCCGATATTTCCGTAAGATACTCAACCACTATGGTGTCGTAGCGGGACAGCTTCGCCTAAAATTAATATAAAACAAGTAAAATTACAAATTTTAAAAGTACTTTTGTCAAGTGTATCTACATGAATTTAATCATTGGTCTCTATATTAACTGCTAAGTAGAGTAATGCTTCTACAAAAGATTTTTAGAATACGTCTTATATAAACCAGAAACTCCTTCAAAGCAGATATATATTCAATTTAGTTCTATTAAAAATTCTTCTATAGGCAGAGAAAACTTAGTGTTAAGACACTCCGTAATCCAATTTCGGACGGATTTGCAATACATTGTGTACCACTCAATACAATGCTATGTCCTGTTAACAACCGAAAAAAATAAAACTCATTTCACCGAAAATTCCATTGCGCCACGACTTTGAGGAAGACAATATATAGAAAATAATCCTATGAAAACTAGTAGAAATAATTCAATGGAAAGCCAATTAATAATAATTAATAAATTCTATTATTAATTTCAATTTATAATTATAAAAACCGACCATATTACCTTAAGAGAGGAAATTTTCTCCTGATGCGTAACATTCTCCTCCTTCATCTTATAATAGGAATGTATAGTTTCGTGTAAACATCTGAATACAGCTTTAACCCTTCAGCCTCTCGCATTTGCTCCAAGACCTAAAACATATTTAATGTTACCAATAAGTATATAACTTATATTAGAATTTCACGCAATACCCTGCGTATAGCAGGGATTTATTCACGATAAATTATAGTCCCTGTGTCTCGCTGCCAGTAGTGAGCGAGGAGAAGCACCGTTCTCCAGTCCAGTGCCTGTCCCGATTCACCCCGTTGAAGTCTATCCAGTTGAAGGAGTATTCATAACAGGATTGCCTCACGTAAAAAAAGAGTAGGCAAGAATTTAGTGTAACGACAATCCAGTTATAACGCATTACTCAATTTTCGATACATTGCATATTGGGTGGCGGAACTGAACGCTGCGGTGTCTTATGACCGGAATGAGAACATAGAAAAAAATAATTGGTCTGAGTGTTGTCAGTCTGTGTACCGTTGCTCTCAGCTCTCTCTGTGCTGTTGACGTTTTAAAAGGTTATTTTATGAAGATAAATGCAACATTTTAAATTTGTAGAAACATAACAAGCAAAGCAACAAGTAATTTAAAAGTTGCAAAATCTTTTTGTAATCATATCTGTCCATCAGTGCCTACTGTGCTTTCTACTGGTATAAAAAAAAGGGCTGGTGATTTTTTTACTTTGTAACGTAAGAAACACTTTGATTTATGAGAAAACACTATTGTATTTAAAATTATATCGTTCATTAATGATTTCTTTTATCATTACAGCGAGCTTATCGAGTGGTAATATACTAAGCGAGGGTAAAGTCGAAGCTTAAATAATAATAAATGTATATTGTACTGATATAAATAGATTCATATAAATAAACTAATATAAATCTTACTTTTTCAAACTCCTTCTCCGCCTCAGTGGTCTCGGAGCCGACAGCAATCGCCGCCCCGAAGTCATCTTCATCGTCTTGTCCCTCCATTTTCAATATACAACGTATAAAATTACTTAAATGAAGAAAAACCTTGCATAAAAATATAATAGCAAATATGTAAATAAAGTGCTTGTTAGGTTACTATGGATACTCGGACGTCACGATAAGAAACGTGCCGGAGTGTTGTTATTGGATCAGTCCGTGTTGGTCCAATTTGTTTATTATGTTTATAGTAAAATAAACAAACATTTTTTTTTTATTTTTTTATTGTTTTCCCCATATTTTATAGGTTCAGACATTGCTGGTTTAATAGAAATCTCCTTTTATAGAAACTACGACTGTAACTATGTAAACGACTGTACTTGCTGTACGAACTGTCAGCGTCGCGATTAGTTTCGGAAGAGTGACTAATTCTTTTTCTTTACACTGATAATAAGACAAAATGTGGCGCTTAGATCCACCATATATCAAAATGCACCGATATTGATTGTTTTTATTTTTATCTTAATTAGTATAGTCAGCTGATTATCTCTACCTATATTTTCTACTCAGCTTTACGCTGTATCCCGCATTCGGCAGATTAGTCAGAGGCAACATGGGAACTTAGTGTTAAGACACTCCGTTCAACTTTCGTTCCCCACTTTCCGCCGAATTTAAAGCATTGCGTTTGAGGCATTGAGTTCCACCTCTATTGAGAGGGCCTTGTTACCAGATCGAAGAAATGAAAATATGAAATATTTAAATTGAAAATATGAAATATTTTCGGCTTAGAATAAGTCACCCTGGTACTGATAGTGTTGTAAGAGGCGATTAAAGTACACGTGGGAGAGTCACGTCGTCAGCAATGGCAACATGCATGGGCAGACTCGACCGGATTATTACCACATATTTAAAACCGGCATTAAGTAGCGGCTTTGACCACCGTGTTTCGCATTGGGCATTAGCCGGGCCCCGGTGCCCATCTATCTTAAAGGTCGGCAAAGCATCTGTAGCTCCTCTGGTGTTCGTGCCGTGAGCGGCGGTGACTACTTACCATCAGGTGGCACGCTCGTTTGCATAAAAAAATAAATAAAAAATATGTCATTTTTTCGACTGGAGATCGAACTCACAACCTGTCGGTTACAGTCAAGTCAATATAAAACTTCAATTTATATTTAAATTTACCGGCTGAAGTCAGACGTGGCGCAAGGGTGCCCCAAGAAATGAAATATTTAATTGTAAAACATTTATTTTTTTTTTCTTCGCCGTGGTAACAAGGCAAAGTGAGGCGTTGAGTTCTGCAACTCAACACGCAATGCCTCAAATTCGGAAAATAGGAAACGGAATAGAGTGTCTTAACACTGGGCTTCTAAATTCTTGATTGTTTACTGTGCTTTGTGTGTGTTATAAAACTAGTTTTTGATACTGATCACTTGAAATTTTATATGTAATTTTTTTTTATTATATTTCCAACAAAATGTAATTAAGAACTGATAAGATAGATTTTTCTAATAGATTTTTTTGAAGATAGATTTTTCTAATATTATTTATTGTTTAAGGATTTAAAAGGACAACGGAGTGTCTTTACAGACACTCCGTTGTCTATTTTCCCCCTAAATTAACGAGACATTGCATTTTGAGTGGCGGTACTTAACGCCGCGCTTTGTCTGGTTAACGAAGCGAGAAAATGTAAATAGAAAATATTTTTAGAGGCCTGTCGTGGCGCAGGGGCACAAACGTGTAACTGTAACCGACAGGTTCTGGGTTCGATCCCCAGTCGAGGAAATGAAATATTTAATATTTTCAATTTAAATATTTAATGTTTCATTTCTTCGCTCTGGTAATAAGGCAAAGCGTGGCGTTGAGTTCCGCCACTCAACACGCAATGCCTCAAATTTGGCGGAAAGTGGGGAACGGAAGTGGAACGGAGTGTCTTGACACTAGGTTGCCGGGTTCCCTCCGCCTACCCTGCCTCGTGCGGGATACAGCGTGAATCTAAAAAAAAAATATAAAGCGAATACACTACTGTCGTTAATAGCCACAAGCACGCCAATGCCCCTGCCGGCCTCGAGGGGAGCATACAGAGATTGCAAATTGTCGTTAATTGAGTAATTGTAGGAGGGTTGATAATTGCGTGGCATTTTGTTTGTAATGAGGAAGTAAGTTGTTGGAACTATACTATAGTGTAGTTATTAGAGAGGCAAGGGAAATTGAAACTACAGTATACATATATTTATTATTTTTATTCCAATATTTTTAGATAATTCAAGTTAATTATGTACAGAAAGTAACTAGAAGCGATGATTATTAGTTCAATACATGTAAATAATTCGATCCGATCTCAAATGATGATTTACTTTAACAATACTTCTTATTATCTTATTTTATATATCGTTGAATTAACTTAAGACACCGTTTCTTTACACTAAACGCTGTAAGTGTTGAATTTGTGTACAGCTTTTACATATTTTAAAAGCTTGTATAGTTAACTAGGAACCACTAAAGAATATCACTTTTTAGCTTTTACGTTTCTCGCTCTAAAGCGTAGGAAAAGAGGGGGCTGGATGATCCGTGCCCACCCAAGAAATTGTATTATTAAAGTTGAACCTGAGAAACTAAAAAATAACCCAAAGTCCAGGCTCCCCATAGAAAACATATCTAGATACTCCCATGTCGGAGGACTATCATCAGATTTGCTCAATAACACCATTGATCTAAGCTACGTATACCTGCTAAGTTTCATGATAATACAAACTAATTTTATCGTATTTTTTTCTCATTATGACGTTTAAAAGTTACAATATACAAGTCGACCCAATAAAAGCTTATAAAAATAATCGTTTATTGGGAGGTTATTTAAAATTCAAAAATATACATATATTTTCAGAAATTATATATATAAATACAAAAATAATAAATTATTCACATTCAAAATGTGTTGACAACACTAAAATAACTTTACAATGTATGTAAAATATAAAACAAACATTGATTTACCAAAATAACCTAAAAATTAAGCACGTGACCTTATTATAAGGTAAAATACGGCCCTTGATATGTTATATTTAATCGATTATGACATTAATTTTTTCGAAAATACTTAAATTTTAATATTAAATCGGAAACGGAAATAATTATTATATATTATAAATAAATATGCATGTTCTACTCCCTTATTATGTAAAGAGAAAAAAATATATATTTTTTTATTGGTACTAAAAGAATTAAGCTGATATGATATACACAAGTTCCATAATGATTACCTTAGTTGAAAACTGTGTTGTAATCATTAACTCCAAAAATTTTACAAAAGAATTAAAAAAAAAAAGAACAAAGATAACAGTATCACTAACAATAATATAAACTAAAAATACATTTTAAATGAAAATTAGATGTGTTGGTTGGATTTTGTGATTGTGTATGAACCCTTTTCTTTTCTTTTCTTTGTTAATATGCGATATACAAAAAGTTTTGATTTTCTAGCACAATATCTTCGATAGTTCACGGCGATGAAAGTATAATTTTAGCATAATAATGTCCTTGATTTTCGCGATTGTTACACATTTTAAATAAAACACTTTTAACTGGATATAATATTTAATATAATATTTATTATAATATTTAATATAATATTTATGTAATATTCGATTCAGACCACTGCGAGGAGATCTTTGATTGTCGCAGTATCATGTTAAATAGCTCCGCCAGAGGTCCAGCTAGAAGTAGGTACATTTGTCGCTTTTAATGCTTCGTTTGTAATGCCGTCTGATCCTGGGCATTTATCTACCTTTAATCTTTTTATCGTGTCTATGACTTCGAGTTCGTCTATTGATCTGATAGAAGTCTTCCCGTTACCTTTCAACGTTGTGTTTAAGTCTTTTGGCTGGCTCGTACTGCTATATAGATTTTTGTAGAATTCAGTAGCCTCTGATATTATGTCACTTCTTTTTCTTAGGTCCATGCCGTTACTTCGTAAACTCTCTATACATATTTTTCCTGTTCTAAATGTCTTAAAAGCTTTTTTAGTGCTTCCCGCGAGACTTATATATCTTTTCGTTGTATCTTTTTTGTATTTAAAATAATCTTGTTTTATGTATTTATTTACTAGTTTGTATAGATATTGTTTGTATAGTCTCATTTTTCATAGATCTTGTTTTATTCTTTGTTTTTTGTAGTTCTGTCCTTTACTGCAATAATGTTATAGTTCTTGTTGTTTCTTATCTGATATAATTAATATAATAATATTAATAATATTTTTCTGTTTCTTATCTGATATATCGTATTTATCTGTTGACTTGTTTAATTTGGCATTTTCTAGACTTTCTTTTATTGCTTTTATTATTTTTTATAAAATGATTGCATTGAGGTATTTTCTTTTGTAATAAATAATTTCGATACCATAGTTGTTAAGTGGTCTCTAAATTTTTCTTCTTCCTCTCTAGCTTTTAGTGAGCTTTTTTGGTTGTTTCTTATTTTTGTTCTTTGTATCATTTGCCTTTCTAGTATTTTTTCGCCCTGACAGGTCTAAGGTCTGATGGGATGTTAATATTAATAGTTCCAATGTCTTGAAAAGTTTTTGGTTGGTTAGATAGGATGTAGTCTCGTTTTTGTGTAGGCCGTCTGGTGATCTCCAAGTTCATCTTTGTTTGGATTTTGTTTTGAAACAGGTGTTAAATATTGTTAGCTTGTGTTCCATTGCGAAGTCTACCAGTCTTTGACCTCTGTCGTTCTTTACACCGTATCCATATTGTTTCAAAATCAAGTATTCGTCCTGCTTAGGATCTTCAACTTTTGCGTTTAAATCCCCCATAAATATAACATTTTTATGTAACATTTCCATTGTTTCTTCAATTGACCTGTACAATAGTTCTATTTTGTTGTTGTTTGCTTTCCTCGTTGGCGCATATACTTGTTTTATAGATAGTCTATAGCCTTTCATATTAAAATTTATTGTGGCAACGCGGTCCGTAGTTGCTCATCAATAAAGCTCCATCATATCTGCATATTATTTCGTTTAAGGCGTTTTTTTCAGCTTTACGCTGTATTTTGCACAAACCAGGGTAATTGAAGAGAATCCGGAAACATAATATTAAGACACTGTGTAACAATTGCATTAAGTCTGTAATTATTTTATAGGGCAATGTATACACTTTTACAATATGGTCCCTACTTTCTGAGAATTTCTATACAACAATTTAAAAAAATCGTATGAAGATATTTGTGTGTTTTTTTGAAAATATAATTAATGACACGCGTTGGGAATGAAATGCACGCTCCAGTTTATTTCAAATGTATCATTGTCATTAATAAATGGTGTGAACATGTATACATATGATAAATAAAAAAAAGAAGAAAATTTCGTGCTCTCTTATGCTGATTCTTCTCCGGTCGGAGGCATTAACTTAGGTGAAGCGGTGCTAAATTGTGTGACTTGAAATGAAGTATTTTCTCTGCCTCACGCTGTATCCCGCATATAGCAGGGTAAGCAGAGGGAACATAGGAACCTTGTGTTAAGACACTCCGTTCCACATTCGTTCCTCACTTTCTGCCGAATTTGAGGCATTGCGTGTTGAGTGGCAAAACTCAACGCGTTTTGCCCTGTTGCCAGAGCGAAGAAATGAAAATATCAAATATTTAAACTGAAAATATTAAATATTTCTTTTCCTCGATTGTACCGCTGCACCACGACAGGCCTCAGCCAGTTGAAATGAAGTATGTAACTTCTTATTTCGAATAGAATAATTTATTAAGAATTTTAAATTTTTAAATCAGTTCCTAGAGCAAGTATCGAATCTACATGCTCATGCTTGAGCCTTTGCGCCAAAACAGGCCTCTTTTAAATAAATACTTACAAGATAAAAGTTAAATAACTATGTTAACGTCCTCACTATCGTAACTTATACATATATATTTCAATTATTACATTGTTCAAACCATTGCATAGAAATATTATCCTCATGATGATTCAATTCAACACATACTAATTAATATATAATGTTCCTGTTACAGTCATTACTTCTCAGAACATAAACGTTTTAGTATACGACAAAATAATTATAATTATTGCATTGTCAACACGTCTTTACAAGTATAAACATTTATTTTTATAATTACAATTAAATATGTCTAAAGAAGTTGTCTGTGAAGATAAAAGGGATGCAACGAAAGAAGATATAAAAGACGATCAGACGGTGATTCAGACTTCAGAAGAAAATATAAAACTTAACGTAGAATCGAACCCTAGACACTCTGATCGGCAAGTTACAATAAATGAAGATGTGATAACCAATATGGAAGAAACGTCTTTTATGGATAAAACAAAAGATCCTCAGCCTAATAATGACAAAAATAAAGCTCCTATAAATAATACATATTCATCATCAACTGATGATATTATAAGTGTCCATGATATTACAGAAGATGAGAATATGGAGAACAATAATTCAAGTAGACCAAAGTGTCTTCAATGTATGTCAGAAGTATTTGAGTGTACTATATGGTTTTTTAGAAACTTAGCAAGTTTTATTAGATCTAGATTGCAAAATTGTTGTAGTTCTAATAGGGAAACTGTTGATATACAAAATCGAAAATTTGAGGATGATGGAGAATATTGGAATGGTAATATGATGAACACTGATGAAGAAGGTGTGATAAATTTTAGCTCAGATAGCAAAGATGGCAACAAAACCAAGGAAATATATAAGCAGACCGACTTTACCGAAATAAGGGACCATTCTGAAGTTAATGAAGGTTTTGTAGATATTAATAAAGTAGAGCGAATCGCTAGTGAACATAAACGAGTTGACGAGATCCGTTTTAGTAAAGGTAACGAAGTTGGGCACAGGAATTCTACTATTAGTGCAGTTTGTCATGTGAATGATTATAATAAAATAAAAGATGTTACTAATGTTGCAAATGGAGATATATCTTCTAGTGGTAATAATGTATGTCATGAAAGCGACCGTAGTGGTCATGATGGTGGTCAAGACAGTGTTCGCAATGGAGGTCATAATGTTGGTCACAGTGGAGATCACAATGTTAGTCATGATGGTGGTCAAAGTGGAGGTCATGATGGTGGTCACAGTGGAGGTCATGATGGCCAGGGTGGCAGCGACGACTGATTTATTTTATATTTTAAACCATATATATGTTTTCTTATACCTTATAAGGTAAAAACCTTAAAAATTCTTAGTAACAATTTTTATTAATAAAAAAAGTTACAAATTGTGTTTTATTAATAATTTCAACAAAAATCCAAAACAATAAAAATGTACATCATTGAATTGAATATTTTATTAAATTGTATATAATTATACAGTATTCTTTTAATTTTTAATTACCTTTTTGCTGTATGCCGTGCCAGGGCAGGCAGAAACAACCTTTTTTTATTTTACTATTTTTTAAAGTGTTATTCCACACTTAGGACAGAAAATACTAAACTTAAATTAAAAAAGCGTACAAAACTTGAAAACTTGAAAACCGTTCAAGCGCTCTGACCAACTAAGCCATCCGTTCTCACCAAGCTCCGTCGAAATTCTTATACGCTTGTTTTTTTTTGTTTTTTTTTTTTTTTTGCTTCACGCTGTATCCCGCACGAGGCAGGGTAGGCAGAGAGAACCCGGGAACCTAGTGTTAAGACACTCCGTTCCACTTCGTTCCCCACTTTCCACCGAGTTTGAGGCATTGCGTGTTGAGTGGCGGAACTCAACGCCGCGCTTTGCCTTATTACTAGAGCGAAGAAATGAAACACTAAATATTTAAATTAAAAATATTTAATATTATATTTCCTCGACCGGGGATCGAACCCAGAACCTGTCGGTTACAGTCACACGCTTGTGCCGCTGCTCCACGACAGGCCTCAACGCTTGTTACAACTTATTTATGTTCTTAGCCTTAATAACAATTTTTTTTATTTTTCAAAACTAAATTTACACTACATACTCGTGGCTTATATCTTTTGTCACGTAATATATTTCCCGACTGTCAAGGAAGGGTTATTTAAAAATGTTAATCATCTGATATCTCCAAAACCGATGGACTGATTTACATAATTGAGTAATTTATCATTGATTGAGCTGCCCACGTGTCCTTAGATAGGTGACGTTACAAAAATATTAAACATGGTGCCTATGCGACGCCATTGTTCATAGTGAAAAAAAATATATATATATATATATATATATATATATAATATATATATATATGTATATATATGTATGTATATATATATATATATATATATATATATATATATATATATATATATATATATATATATATATATATATATATATATATATATATATATATATATATATATATATATATATATATATATGATTAATATGTTATAAAAAAAATCTTTAAATATTAAGACTGTGGGTATCAAATTAAACTGCTCAATACAAAGATTTCAAAAAGGTATATGATGATTATCAATACCGAAATAATCACCGTATCGTACCTTAGCGTTTGGCGCTCCGTTCTCTCTACCTATCTCGCTAGGGATATAGGGTGAAGCTAAGTTCAGTAAATACATAATAACAAAAAATGTACAATGCGAAAGTTTAAAAATATAGACTGCTTTTTTCTTTCTCGATCCGGTGGGGCACAATTGTGAGTTAACATGCCTGATGGGCAGATTACAAACAACGACGAAAATGTACGCCCATGTTGTTGCCCCTCGAAAGAATAGGTACCGGACTCTGTTACAGTTTCCGGTTATACTGTTATTTAGATAATTTATGCCATATTACTACTACAGTATAGTATTTATATTAAATTATTGATATAATTACTATACTGTAATAGTAATTTTTCATAATAAATTATTTATAAGGCAAAGCGCGGCGTTGAGTTCCGCCACTCAACACGCAATGCCTCAAATTTGGCGGAATATGGGGAACGAAAGTGGAACGGAGTGTCTTGACACTAGGTTCCCGGGTTCCCTCTGCCTACCCTGCCTCGTGCGGGATACAGCGTGAAGCTGAGTAATAGTGATAGTATAGATTAATTATATTAAATATTGAATGGATAATATGCAATACGTACAATAAAGGTAAATATGGCAGAAAAGGCCCTTTCAGTTCTGATTTATATTTTAGTCTGTAGCCTATTCAGGGAGCCGTGAGGTACCAGACAAACAAACCATCAACGTGGCATTTTATAAGTCACGATTGATGGAATACGATGAATCTATATATTATAAAATATAATTATAAAAATAACATAATCAATTAATATGATTTCACGATAAAAACACTGTAAATAATGTTATGGAACGTTATTCATTAATTACATTCGTTTTATTAAAATATAAAACTAGTAAAGTGGGATGACGGACTATAGCGAACACTAGCATGAAAAATAAACGAAACAGAGTGCCTTAGCATTAGGTACCCTTCCTCTGCCTACTCTGGGAAGTGCGGGATACAGCGTTTTAAAAAAAAAAACTCTCTTTCTGGGAAAAGCTTAAAGATCATGTTATCTCTTTAAGCTTTTCCCAGAAAGGGGAAATTACTAGTACTGATGATCTGAGTTTCTAAATTCTTTTTTGCTTGACCACCAAAGATTCAAAATACAACTGCAAATATGTTCTTTCGACAATAAAATTTATTATTTACGAACAAAACAGACATTTTCTTAAATCTAATTTTTGTCTATACTTACTTGAAGTAGTAGATTTTGTTTATTATACAGAAAGATCCTTTATCTATATATAACTACTAGCTTGAAGTAAATTTGATCAAATTCAGTACCCTAAAGGCGTTGAGTTCCGCCACTCATAACGCAATGCTTCAAAATAGGCAGGAAGTGGGGAACGGAAGTGGAACGGAGTGTCTTAACACTAGTGTCCCAAGCTCCCTCTGCCTACCCTGCCATGTGCGGGATACAGCGTGAAGCTCAGCGAAATATATTTAAAGTTGTTAGATAAAGCATAGGTAAATAGCTACTATTTACCTATGCTTACATATATACATTTGTATTTCAATTTGTAATAATAACATATATTTTCTGTCCTAAGACAGGCTCATTAGTCAACGTTCCAAGCATTACTGTAATACAACAATTATTTATTTAATTTTCCTCATTCATTGTGTTAATCTTGACAATATTATTATTATTTCGTATGATTTATTGTAATAGGTTTACTTTATATATAGATTTTAGTTTGTTTTAGCAAATACATCTGTTCGATTCCCGCTTGAGGCAGTGAAATATTTTTATTTTTCGATTCTATTAAGATACAGCAGCTACATCTCCAGGATAAAGTAAAAAAACATGAGTTATGACTAATATCTGCAACGCTCCTCGTAATGCCATCTCCCATTACCGCCCACGTCAAGAACTGACATTTCATACTGCATACGAAAAATAATTGAACAAAAGTCATAAATAATTTCGCTTTATGGACCGTCATTTTTATTTTATTACAGTTGAACTCTAGTGTACAAGATGTCTGTCGTGGCGCAGTGGCACAAGCATGCGGTTGTAAACGGGAGTTTGTGAGTTCGATAGCCGCTCTATAAAATAAAATATTAAATATTTTCATTTCCTCGCTCTGGTAACAAGGCAAAGCGCGGCGTTAAACTCCGCCACTCAACACGAAATGACTCAAGTACTCGGCAGAAAGTGAGTGTCTTAGCACTAGGTTCCAAACGGAGTCTCTTAACACGTAATTTCAGAGTTCCCTCTGTCTACTTTGCCATAGCGTGAAAAAAAAAAATCAATTAAACTAAATAAAGAAAAAAGATATTTAAATATCATCGAAGTACAATCTTTGCAATGTACAACATATTTGCATATGAATATTAAGAAAAATAGTAAATTAATGCCACTTATCTATTTAAGACCGTTCATTTGCCTTAAATGACCTTTCAGATTGACATTAAATCATAAAAAGCTGAGTCTTGTACAAAAAACTATTGAATATTCTTGTTGCTGTTTAGTTTCAATTTTTTTTATATTTGAATAAAATTTCATCAGTAACTACTTCAGTAATATAATTTTCTTTTGTGGTTAAAAAAAGGAATTGTTTGTGTAACACGTATAGTAGAACCATAGTGATTACATACTAACCATAGGGCTTAGCTTTCTATATATCATTGTGATATTGTCTAAAGTAATTGAAATATGTTAACAATTTTTATATTCCTAGCTTATATTTAATTGTATTTTCTGTGTATATCAAAAAATTAAAAAAAAACTGTGGATCGTCGATCGTCTAGTGTTGTCTGTTATTTTGGATGTACTGAAGGTCAGTGTATTCTAGTAGATGTTTTTACGTCCTTTTTTTATTTTACGTGTCTTGGTTATTAAATAGATTAAATTATTAAAAAGAATAATGTGACGCAAGCTTTATGAAAAGTTGCAATATTTTAGGTAATGATAAATTTTTGAGGCCTGTCATGGCACCAAGCGTGCGACTATTCAAGCGACAAGGATCGAACGTAGCTTTTTCTAAGTTGTATATCTGTGATTTTTTTCTAAAATTGATATTGATTCCTTCGTCATTGCAGGTTTTTTAAAGTATAAATTGTTTTTTTTATCTAACCCACTTTTTACTCGATTTTGTAGAATTTTCACGTTTCGTATGGTATCTTTACATATTTATGCACCGCCCAATTTCTTAGACATTGTCTGTCGATTAGTAGAATTTGTTGCCGCGTTTTATCTACCTATCAATATAGAAAGATTAATTGAAATTATTTCAATCCTACAGTGGGAATCAAGCTTACTATCGTGGCGCTTACAGTGAAAAGTGAAATATATAGATCCTCATGCTAAATTTGTAATTTTAATGATCGTATCAGTATTTCATCCACCTATTCACTACTCTATTTTAATCTGTAGTATAACTTACAACGTCGAATTTTCTCAAGCTACCTCACAATACACTTTGTTTTTGTTATTTTTTTTTTCTTTTTGTCATATCATTTTTAATATTTTATTTATTCTAAAGTGGCATTTGTTCATTATGTTGTTTATAATTTATGAGGTTTATATGTATGTATCTAAATATTTCACTATATGCTTAGGAATGTGCAGTGGTCACACAAGCCAATTCGGGCTTAAGACCACGAAGACAATGTATTAGATTAAATAAATAAATAAAAAAAAAGTTTAATAGCAACTAATATACGTAGCTATTTTCTTGTTTATCATAATTTATTTATTTTTATCAGCTTCTCGCTGTATCCTACCACGTGACAGGGTAGACAGAGGTAAGTTAGGAACCTAATTTAAAACACTCCATTCCGTTTTCCACTCTCGGTCCCTTCTTCTTCCACTTTTTTCGCCAATTATACGTACGCGTTACGTGTTTAATGTTAGAATTCTACGCGGCGGTTTGCCTTGTCATTAGATCAAAGAAATAAAAATATTAAATATTTCATTTCCTCGAGTGGGGATCGAACCCACTACCTAACGGGTTTACAGTGACACGCTTGTGCCATTGCACCACGACAGGCCTGATTAACTTATTAACGATTCAATATTGTACATAAAAATTAAGTTTTTATTTTGTTACACTTTTACGATATGTCCAATGTAGTTTAAACCAGTTTAACGACAACGACCTCTTGTCCTTGATAATACTATGATCGTAAGTGCCCTTTCCGTATTTTTGCATAAATGCAAGCCTACTCTTGTTTAGCGTACTACTGTTTGTGACTGAAAAAGTTTGTTTAGTACGCTAATCTCAGGAACTACAGATTTGTATAATAAAATCAGTATGTTCGCTAAATTCTTTGTATTTTTGGCGTTTTATAACGTGATGTTAATAGTTTCGATGTAATTCACTGTACCAGCGGCTGTAGCATGGCTTCGGCAGAGGTGTCTCCAGAACCGTGTGATTGACATGTGTCTGTCATTCATAGACATTTAAATTTATTGACGGGATATTTGATAATTTAGGATTTGATGATTTAAATCATTCATGAGATTTACATCCTTAATTCAGAATATATATATATATATATATATATATATATATATATATATATATATATATATATATATATATATATATATATATATATATATATATATATATATATATATATATATATATATATATATATATATATATATATATATATATATATATATATATATATATATTCTAAAAGTAAATCGATCACGACACTCGAGAACACACAGTGAAGATACGTCTCTACGCCAAGCCTAAGTGTCAAGCTCCTTACAGATCATTCACCCCGAACGATTCGAACAGCTCTACGTTTTACGCGATTAAATGGTACAAGTTGACACTGGGGTGCCAATCCAGAGGTGAGAACAGTATTCCATATAAGGCCGAACTTGGGCCCTTTTATATACGGGCCGAACGGTGTTTTGGTGTGAAGTACTGTCTTACTCTACTGATGACCCACAGTTACTTCGTGGCCAACTGTATAACACCGGCAGTCGCTCTAAAAGCTGAAACCCGTTATACTGATGCTGGGAGCGACTTTAAGGGTGTGTTCTTGAAAACTGGTGATACGAAAATTGCGTTTTTTTAGTGGTTAACACGCAGAATTGTGACTTCTGGTTGTTGACGTGAACAAGCTACTTTCACCCCACATGGACTCATTCTTAAGGGATGCCTCAACGGAAGACACGGCCCATTTTGTCACATTAGGACTGTAAAGGCTTCTGATATTCAAGTTTTGAATAATTCGGCAATTTTGTTACTAACACGCCCGTTAAGATGTAAGTGAACCTCATCAGAGAACATTATTTTATTGAACATAATAGCGTCGGTATTATAATTCTTGCTCCAACTGAATTTTGTAAAGGTGCATGGAGTAAATCATGGGTACATTTAATACAATGGAACGCTTACGAGTTGACTGTGTAGGATTATCTCGAAAAGACTGTGCCACCGTGTCGATGTTTTGTCCTTGGACGACCTGACCGCGGTTTATATCGTCGAACCGGTCTCCTCGAACTTAACAACCCAGTTATTAATCGTTTATACTGTCGTTAAACTTGTGTAAACTCACGCACACAAAACTTCCGGTGTGCTCCGGTGAAACACTTCATCGTGACTAAATTTCTAGAAACCAACGTTACTTCCCCTGCACCGCTAACACGCATCGTTCTTGTTTTATTCAAATTTTACTTTTTTAAGGACTTATGGGCCATCCTGTATGTGTGAGAGGCAGTGAAAGGCCTCTGTCGACCTCTGAGAGCACAGTATCGACCTCTCGGGACCTATCGGCATATATCAAGAGGTTGAAGAGTGTCTTGGACGAGGTGAGACAGGTACGGAAAGATGAAACAGGTACACCGATATCGTAGCGCTTGATGCTCTGGCTGACCCGTTTATTTTAAATTACATAAGAATGAGGCCTTTGTGCCATAGAAGCACATACGAGTACATACGTGTTACTGTAAACGCGACGTGTTCGTTGTGGGTGCGATACCCTCTGGTGGGAGAAAGCAAATGGTGGCGTTATAACCCGCCACTTAACACGCAATGCCTCAATAATTCGGTGGAAATTGCTACTAGGTTTTTATGTTACACATTCAGCTTCACGCTGTATCCCGCACATGGTAGGGTAGGCAGAGGGAACTTGGGAACCTAGTGTTAAGACACTCCGTTCCACTTCCATTTCCCACTTTCCGCCGAATTTGGGGCTTGTCGTGGAGCAGCGGCACAAGCGAGTGCCTGTAATCGATAGGTTGTGGGTTCGATTCCCACTCGAGGAAATGAAATACTTAATGTTAATGTTACTTTTTTATATCTTCACACAGAAGCTAACAAAACCGCAAGATCATATTTATTAATTGGTAACTGTACGACAAATCAGTCATTTGAGAGGTTTGTGCATTTTTGTCCAATTAAAATATTGTTCCACAAGAAAACAGGTATGTAACGTAATTCCGACAAGAATTGTCATTTTCGATTTCCTATATATGATACAATATACAGTAAACACATATTTATTGAAATTAAAATTTTATCCTCAAGATACGTACAAAAATCTGTGTTTACATAAAAACAATGTTTTTCATCATATTCATCAGATCAATTTTTTTTTCAGCTTCACGCTGTATCCCGCACTAGGCAGGGTAGGCAGAGGGAACGGAAGTGAAACCTAGTGTTATGACACTCCGTTCCACTTCCGTTCCCCACTTTCCGCCGAATTTGAGGCATTGCGTGTTGAGTGGCGGAACTCAACGCCGCGTTTTGCCTTATTACCAGAGCGAAGAAATGAAACATTAAATATTTAAATTGAAAATATTAAATATTTCATTTCCTCGACTCATCAGATCAAATTTTGAAATATTTTTTTTTTTGAAAGTGTCCATAATAAGGAAAGATAAATATTTATTTACAAAACGTATGACTTGTTCGGTTTCCAAGAGGCGGGCGGGTTCACATCCCGCATACGTTAAACAACACCTTTGCTACGAGCAGCGTTCTCATCTTCATTTAATCATCACAAATTAACGGAGAGCCCTTGTTTTGTTTACTTTTGATATCTAACAGTGATGAATCGCTGAATAATAAATAAATACATAAGATTAATACTAATAGGGTACCTTGAAAGTCAGGAGATAATTTCAATAGCAATTATATGATAATGTTAATTTCAATTGCTTTGGGGACCATCAAACAAAGCACGACCATATGCTACGGTATATTAGTATTTCTTCATTTATATTGTTTCATTTATATATTTCACATAGCTGACTGTTGATATATTTTTTCTAATGACTTCATGTTGTAAGAAGTACAACAATTTTTTAAGCAATTTAATGAGAACGTAAAGCTATCAAGTAAACATATATATTTTTTATACGTATATCACTCTTTTGGATTGAAATTATTTTCATCAGAAACGTACATATGGAAAGCTTAGCGTAAATAAGTTTATTTATTTTTATTTCTAGTACCTATATTTGATTGTACTGATCAATACAGAATGAGTAATGTTGTTAATTGCGAGGACCGGGAAACCTTATCCTACAATTCGTAGGACAATGTGGGTGTTCAATATTATAAATATACTCGTAAATCAATAACAGGAAAAAATCTGCCGTTTTGTAATATTTTTTCATGGCCTCATTAATGACGCACAATGATGGATCGGGGTGACTCTTTGATAAAACCTTAAAAGCATTGTTTTGGTTTTATTGTCATGCTGTATGAACATATTGGCAGTGGAACAGAGAGAATTGGTTATCTTAGTGTTAAGACACTCCGTTTCGTCCCACTTTCCGGCGAATGTGAGGCATTGTGTGTTGAGGGGCGGAACTCTAGTGAATCGATAAATCTATTTTTTTTTCTTTTCTTCAGCTTTACGCTGTACCCCGCACGAGGCAGGGTAGGCAGATGGGACCCGGGAACCTAGTGTAAAGACACTCCATTCCACTTTGCCTTATTACCAGAGCGAAGAAACGAAACATTAAATATTTTAAATTGAAAATATTAAATATTTAATTTCCTCGACAGGGGATCGAACCCAGAACCTGTCGGTTACAGTCACACGCTTGTGCCGCTGCGCCACTACAGGCCTCGACAAATCAACATTGTAAATCCCTGATACCTCTATTAACTATAACAATCCAGAATTTTCATATAAGATGAGTTGTTGTTGATCTAATACAGAATGATAATATAGAATTATGATGTGTGATGATTCAGTTTGTAATTATTTATTGGTATTTGTACTACAACTTCTGAGCGTAGGACAAGAATAATGTTAGACGCAATTTATGTGAATTTTCCATTATTTTTAGTGTTAAGACACTCCGTTACTTTCGTCCCTTCTTTCTGCCGAACTTGAGGCATTGCGTGTTAAGTGGTGGAAGTCAACGCCGCGCTTTGCCTTATTACCGAAAAAAACAAAATAATTTCATTATACTCATAAAAACTCTTTGTTAGTAGTCCCGCTTTTGTATCCCGCTCATAACAGGACAAACAAAGTGAAAATAGGTACCTAGTGTACACTTCATTCAAATTAATACACTTCCGCCATTTCCTCACTTTCCGCAGAAGCATTATATGTTGAGTGCAGAAGCATTGTACGTTGAGTGACGTAGCTCAACACAGCGTTTTTACCTTAGTACCAGACGGCGAGGAGATATTATTTCTTTATTTCTCCTCCGTATGGTGCCAAGGCAAAAGCGCTAAGTTGAGCTTCGTCGCGCGAAGTGCAATGCTTCAACTCTGCGGAAAGTGGGGAAGTGGTGGAAGTATCTTAATGGGAAGTGTCTTAACACTAGGTTCCCATTTTCCCTTTGATTTTGACTCTCGCTGTTCTTGTTAATGTCAGGTATGTAATGGTGTAGTCTCGCCATTATCGCTTTGCATACTTCCTTACTTCCACTTACTTACTTTAAAAAAAAACTTACAATATATTTACTTTCTTGGCTAAGTCACAAAATATTACAAAACGATTTTTTCTACTATTACTGGTTAAAATTAAGCTTATTTTATTAAATATTTTGTATATAAACTTATATATTGTTTTAATCATTTTTAAACATAAAATCTTTGAACATAAAATTATCTTTTTAAATGACGCAAAATTATATCGAATTATATAACGTAAACGTTACCAAATATACGTATTTGGTAGATGTAGAAGGCTACTTCTACGTAATATAAAGCTGTTTGTGAATATTACAACTTATTTAAATAATTGTAAATGATTTTTTGTATTATAAATTAAGGAAATGACTGCTTTGGTTCCTCTTGTTTTTTTTTATATTTAGTAAAGTTATCTTGAAACAGGTCTTTCCATATTTTTGATGACAACGTTAAAGGATAATTTTGTTTTAGTTTTTTCTAATATTTTTTTAGCTTTACGCTGTATCCGGCACATTGCTGGGCAGGCATAGGAACATTGAAAACCTAGTGTTAACACTCCGTTCCATTTCTCCCTTTCGAAGAATTTGAGGCAATTCGTAATGAGATGCGGAACTCAACGCCGCTCTTTCCTAATTAACAGAGAAAAATTAAAATGGGGATTGAAGTCACAACCTGTCACGCCACACGCTGGTCCCCCCGCGTCACTTATTTCTAACTCATTTCTAATATTTTTAAGTAAAAATTACGGACGTAAAGTCAAACAAATTTAAACGAACTTAATTATATACCTATCATTTCATCGACCATCGAATTCTACCTTTAGAGATGCATTTTGTACTGTAAAATCAATATCAGGCAAAAGACAATGAAATAAAAATAAAAACTTGCCAAGTGGAATTTCATTTCGCAATAACGCGTATTGTAACTGTGTTATATTGTTGTGTTACATTATTTCGATTTTTTTTTTTCATATTTTCCTAAAACTGCTCCGCGTGCAGCGTGGAGCGCAATAGATAACCTAATGTCAAAATAATTAGTTTCCTTTACGCTCGAATTCAAGATATTACGTGTTGAGTGGCGGAACTCAACGCCGCCTCCTGTGTCCCCAGCTCAGAAGATGACCCAACCACCATCGCCATAAATTTAGAAGCAGCTGGCAGAGTCGTGAACGACATATATGATATCTTTATCATTACTAACGCCTATAAAATAGTAATGGATTAAAACCCATCACATCAATGTTCTTAATGATAAACCATATAAATGACAAACTATGTTTTTAAATAAATTCTTGGTACTATATTATTATTTTACCAGAATAAGAAGGGGTTTCCCCCTGTGTCATTTATAATTTTTTGTCACATCTATAGTGACGCAAAACACCCAGGAAGTCAGGGGAGTTCCCTGAGTATGCTACCTGTATGCTATGCCATCATCACCACCACTACCATCATAATTATCAAACGTACCATCGCCATATTTGTACCACTCAAAGAATTCTCTATAGTATAACGTCGAATACGTCATTATTTATAAACACTAGACTATAGATTTGATATCTCTTTAATATTATAATTTTTTTTATTTATAAGATAAATATTTACGTAAGTACGTAATAGGACGTAGGCACACTGAGAAAAGTACAAAGAAAAGTCTAAGGGGACATTTCTTATTATGCAGTAAGATATCACGTGTACATATTAGTAAATAATTAATAAGTTAAAACTAAACTAAATATCATCAAGGGGGAGAGGGGAGGTTAAAAAACGCTATACAAAAACATCACGTGATTAATGGACGGCTCTTTACGAAATTGCAAATAAAAGTTCTCGCTGCAGTAGGAGTAACTGAATTGGACACTTATTTTATTGCGTGCAATGTTCTTAATACCATTTTGGTGATACCAGTCACCTTGCAAGTTATTCCTATGCAAAAACTAGCCAAACTTAACTTGCTTTGATGGAGGTGACTGCAGCCCTTGACAACGAAAGGGCCTTTATCAGAATCTATATAGGATTTGGAGCGCTCACATAAGGAAAGGACGCACATAGAGCCTCTGGATTAAGGGTGCTGTAGTAGCCGGATTAATTATTATCTTTAAATTAATTATTAAATACTCACATAAGTTTCAAAGCATTTTAAAATGTTTTTTAAAGACTTAAAAAGAGAGATTTAAATTTTTTGCTCATTATCTTTTCTTATACTATGAGTACACAACGTAATATATAATATTTTATGAATTAATTTCCACTACAATTCTATTATCATTATCGATAACTCAAAACCATACTTGTCAATCATATGTGTTTACTTCCTTATATCATATATTTATAGTTTCCTTGGGTTCCGTATAATAAAATATATTGTACATAAGGTTAATATATTAATAATTAACTTGCAATATAATTTAGAAAAACAAACATTTTTTTTAGGTTTACGTTGTTTCCCGCACGAGGCAGGGTAGGCAGAGGGAACCCGGGAACCTAGTGTTAAAACACTCCATTCCGTTTCCGTTTACCACTTTCTGCTGAATTTGAGGCATTGCGTTTTGAGTGGCGGAACTCAATGCCGCGCTTTGCCTTATTACCAGAGCGATGAAATTAAACATTAAATATTTAAATTGAAAATATTAAATACTTCATTCCTTCTGGACTGGGGATCGAACCCAGGACCTGCCCTTTACAGTCACACTCTTGTGCCGCTGCGTCACGATAAACTTGTTTAAAAAACATCACTTTGTAATAGAGACAGAGACTTTCTTGAAATTATTCTCGGATATATTTATTTACCCGGAGACGTATTATTTTTTGATGCTGATATTTTTCTCATTGGGCAGAATATAAATCTTAGCATTAGTATTGCCTACCTACAGCAATACTAAAAAAGCGTAATGTGAAATTGAAGTAGTTCGATAAAGTAAAGAATTAAAAAATGTAATGTATACTCATGATAAATCATGGAAGATATTATAGAAAAAAAAATATTAATGAGGTAGGGTCTAAAATAGTGATTTCAAAATTTTATTATCTCTTTGTCTGTTTGCCTTTGCTAATCGCTAATCTCAGAAACGGCTATCCAGATTTAAATACAGTTTACACTTATGCATTTTGGCAACCTTTCTTTAACATTTAGTGTTTGTTTTATATAAATCGGTTCATAAAGAAAAAAGTATCGTCAATTTAAAATATTTAATTCGACATAATTGTTGCAGAGTTTTTATTCACTTAGCTGAAATTTCAGTTTTCAATGTACAGATAATGGTTCTAAAGTGATAACGTTATTATAACAATAGGGTAATTGAGATTAGAAAAAAAAAGGTGTAATACAAGCCGGCGAAGCCGCGAGCGGATCACTAGTCTATAATAAAGCAATTAATTTCTTATAAATGAATAAAAAACATACCCTAACGTTACTTAAGTTATTGTCGTATGACGCAGGCGCAGCGTGTGACAATTGTTCTTGTCAACTCGACGTTCGAATACATGAATGAAATTATTCATTTCCTATTTTGTAAGACGTTGTACGTACGTTGCCTTGTTTGATAGGTGACAAATATTTTGTTTTTATCATGACGTAGATGTCCGAACGTGAGATTGTAAACAAGGTAGTTGTGGGTTCGGTTTACACTCCTTTTTCTGGCTCTGGTTACAAGATTAGGCGCTGTAATTTAGTTCTGTCAATCACCAAGTAACGGCTAGAGCCACGGCATGGTCTGAACACTAATTTCTCACTGAGTTTCCTACTATATATGGCATAAAGAGGGAAGCTTTAAGAATATATGTAAATCTACACATATTTTTAAACATTTCCTTTGAAAAGTTAATTATTGCACATCATTATAGTGTAATAAGTATTGTTTCTGTAGGGATGTCCCTTCATTGTTCGTCATACGTATGGAATTCATACGAAGCTTAATCATATAATTAATTGCAATAAAAAATTTAAATGCCAACAGAATCGTAACTTTTTTATGAACACAAGACATTTATGTAAATACTAAAAATGTCAAATAATAATATACATATTTTGCCAAGTATTTCAACGCACATATGAACAAGCAAATTATACGTTAAAATATTATGGTTCCCACTTTCCTCCTCTTTAATTTTCCGCTTTCTACGAGAGGACTTGCGCGTTGAGTGGCGGAACTCAACGCCGTGCTATGCTTTGTTATCAGGGCGAAGAAATTAAATGACAGAATATTTAATTTCCTCGAGTGGAGATCGAACTCACAACAAGTCGCGTTAACGCCTCATGCTTCTGTACGTGCCACGAGAGGCTTTATGTAGTATATAGATATATACAAATTGGCAACTGAGAATAATGTCAAGCTCACAGTGAAAGTAAAATTGTCCTTGAATGATCATTGAACTCTTACCACGTTGTTCTGCAACTTGTCCGTTAGTACTTTTAGTTATTGATTCTGGCTACAAAGCCAAGACATATGGAATTATTATTGTAATGACTATAAACACTAAACTTAAATTTAAAAAACGTCTGAATATTTTGAACTCTTGGAAACCGTTCAAGAGGCGCGGGTTCAAATCCTGCTTCGTTCAAAATTTTTAGTATTTTCTGTCCTCAGTGTGGAATAATACTTAAAAAATAAATAGTAAAAAAGATTATAAAGACGTTCGTAAGACGTAAATAATGAAAAATATTCATATTTTGTACATTTGCTACGCTTAACGTTGTTAGTGTTGTTCGCTACTATTCAGGGGAATAAAATATCATCGGTCTGGTAAAGTGGTAACGGAAACACGAAAATTCGACGGAGAGTTAGAAAGGGTCTTAATGGGAGGTACTTCCTTCTTTAGTCTTTCTACTCTGCCATGTGAATGATAAAATATGGAATTAAAATCAAATTTTAGCACTCACTCACTCGATAGCTTCACGCTGTACACAAGGTAAGCAGAGGTAACTTGGGAACCTCGAGTGGGGATCACACGCTTTTGCCGCTGCACCACGACAGACCTCGAAATTTCAGCAGGATAAAAACAAAAATATTAGGACACTCCTAGTGTTAAGAAACTCCGTTCCCAACTTACCGCCGAATTTGAGGAATTGCGGAACTCAATACTGCGCTTTGCCTCGTAACAAGAGCGAAAACATGAAAACATTAAATATTTTAATTCCTCGAGTGGGGATAGCGCCCACAACTTGCCGTTCACCGTCACACGCGTTTGCCACTGTACCACGACAGACCTCGAAATTGCAGCAGGATAAAAACAAAAATATTAGGACACTTTTCCCCTTTTTTTTTGGGTTTCCAGATAGTGCTAGGAACTTAACGCCGCGTTTAGACAGCAAAATTAACCAAGACGGCAGCACTTACAGAGAGTATGGTCCCGATGACCGTTTTTTTTACATATAATTTTTATTTATTAGTTATACAAGGCCGTATGTAAATGATTAAATAAAAATATGCAATTCAATAAACGCATTAACTTTTGAATTATACTTGAATTATTTATCAGATATTTGTTTAATTTTTATAAGCTACAAGTGTTGCAGCTATTTGCAGTAATTTGTTAATAATATTAGAATATAAAATGTTGCGGCGTTGAGTTACGCAACTCAACTAGCAGTCTAAAATTTAGCGGAAAGTGGGGAACGGTAATGTCTTGATGTGAACGGAATATCTGAGCACTTAAGGTTGCCAGGGTCCGTGTGTTTGCTCTGTGTTACGTAAAGATTAAATAGTTGGTTCCGTGATGCTAAGCCTGACTATGAACGTCACACAAGTTCGATAATCAGTGTTTTTATATATTCAATTTGGTAAAAAGGCGTTGAATCCCGCCATTGAACACATTTCTTCACTTCAGCTTCACGCTGTATCCTGCACGTGGCGGGGTACGCAGAGAGAAGTTGAGAACTTAGTGTCAAGACACTTTCTGTCAATTTGAGGCATTGCTTGTTGAGATTCGGAACTTAACGCCGCATTTTGCTTTGTTACCAGAGCGAAGTGAAAAAAAAAATATTTTATATTTCTTCGAGTGTGGATCAAACCCACAACCTATCGCGTTAACAGTCACAAGTTTGTGCCTCTGCCCAAGATAGGCCTGAATAGAATATGTATACTAGGTATAACAAAGTTCGAACGTGGGAAAACAGAGTATTTTTAACACCAGGGCTCATCTATCCACTTTGATTAAGGCTGGAAACAGCGTGAATAATAACAAGCTTAATGTAAACGATACCAAAAGGTAATAACGGTCATTTTGTTGTCCGTCCGTTTGTCTGTTAAGACCATTTATCTCGAAATATCGTAGAGATCAAGTTGAAATTTATATGAAAGAGCCATGTTTACAGTCTCTTGGAGTACAAATAAAGCGAACAAAGCTTGTATACCAACGCAATTAAAAGATGCAGGCATAATTTTTATTTTTTGTATTTTATATATGTAAACTGGTCCTGCATACCGCTACGGGACCTTCGATGGGCGAGACCAACTGACACTTGACAATTTTTTGTAATTCAAAAGCGTATCATGTGAGTCAAGTTAGTATTTTAATATTTATACCGGTTGTACCCATTATGACCAAGAAAATTGGCGTGAATTAGATAAATGAAATAATTATAAGCTATATATAGATTTAATTCAGCCTTGAAGAGTTGATAACCTCCTTAACCATTTAATACTATCAATCCATTACAACTTTTTTGACAAAAATTCAATTGCTTTTTGATATAACGCCGGATATATGCAAATACGTACCTATTTATAGTACTCATATAAATATATGCACCAAATTAGCTGTGCATGCGATTACTTCTGCTTGAGAAATAAATTTATATAACTTTTGTATTCATGGACCGATTGTAATAAAACTAACACTAAATTACTTGTAAGGGATGTTTCCAAAGTATAATATTGAAAACTTTGAAATTGCAGCCAGAACGATGCATATACGCTCGTGTTTTTTGGTTGAGATTTATTTTTTAATTCAATGAACCGTAGATCTGTGTCTATTGATATTTATTTCAGCTACAAATGAAGAGACATACAGAAAGATGGACAACAAATTGATCTACTCGTATATATACTTATAATCAATTTGTATCTGATCACTATCTGTACATAGAGATATATTAGCAAAAATCTTATAGTGAATATTTTCTTTTTTTGTCTGCTTATCTGTTTGTCCGCGCTAATCTTAGAAGCGGCTAACTAGTTTAAAATTTAACATTTACTATTATATTTTGGCAACCTTACTTCAATACTATTATTAAAATCGGTTAGAAAAAGTTTTCTCGATTTAATTTTTATTCACTTTTCGCCGAATTAGTGACAATCCGTGTTGAGTGCCGTAACTTAACGCCGCATGATCCGGCGTTCGTAATTATTATCCTGTATATTGCAATATAGGCAAAGAATTTATTGTTAAGACACTCCGTTTTCCCTTTTCCACGTACAAGTAAAATGGAGGAACTCAAAGCCTTTTTTATCTGTCGTTATTTTGTAAATACAAAACTTGCTGGACTAGAATAGATAAGTACAAACCTCAGTTGACGGCAGTTTGATTGATATATGTATGTAGAACGTAATTGGGCGTAATAAATATTCAAATTATAGGTACTTTAATTTCACTATGACTAGTGAAATACCTTGAAAATGTTTAATTTAAAGGTTATCCTACGATTATCAGTAGGCATTCAATTACACTTCCCAGTTGTAAATTAATTAATATTAAATCAGGGAGGAGTGGAGTCCTGTTGTGGGACAGTGTGGTACTGTTAAACGCTATAGGATGTGGGTTCGATACCCACTCGAGCAAATGAAATATTTAATATTCTTATTTCTTCGCTCTAGTGACGTAGCAAAGCGCAGCATTGATGTACGCAATGCCTCAAAGTCGGCGGAAGCGGAAGTGCCTCAATGGGACGTAGTCTTAATGGAAAATAACCTAATCTTAATACTCTCCGTATTAATATTAGGATTCAAAGTTCCCACTGTCTACCCTGCCTGGGTACATTTGTGCCTTAATAGGTGCACCCTTAAAACCGGGCGGCTAAACTGATTCCAGTACCTGCTTTGAAGGGTATCTATGTTCAAAGGAGCTCGGTTGCTCGGACAGTAGTAAGACACAGGGAAGCTTTAATTAGCCCCTCGGCGGTCGCCTGTTCAATCCGATTGTAGGATCAGGTTAGACCACGGGACGCGTGTTGGGAAGTGGGTGCGCCTTATAAAACTCCGGTACCATCTGGAAATTGGTAGTCAGTTTCTCTGGCATCCTCGGCGAGGTGAGTCACAAGCATGCTGGATGGCATGGGGGAGGTAAGCGTGCCCACAGCTCCATCTGGAAAAAGAGGCAGCGTGATCATAGACCGTCTTCTATCTGGTTTTCGGTTGGAGGTTGTGTGGGGCGACTTCCCCTAGAAGTACTATCACGAAAGTCATGGGAGCCAGATCTGTCTTATGGTCCCTGCCACTGGGATAAGACCCGGTGGCAGGTATACTGGCCCTCCTGATGTGACCTTAAGGTTGGTACAGAAGGATAGTATAGGATAAACGATTAGTATCGAAAGAGAAAGAGAAAGAGAAAAGTATATGTCTACCCTGCCATGTGCGGGATTTAGCGTGAAGCTGAGTCAGTGTGTGAGATATTTGTTCCAGTACCACAAAATCTACTTATCGGATCTAAACGAAACTTCACACTTATAAAGCTTCTACATAAGAATAACAATTAACGTAAACTTTTGTATAATTTGGGTACGATAAAACGGGAGAATCCGCGTGTAGATCGTTAGTGTGTAGTAAAATTCTGTGCAATTGCGCTTTACTGCGCCCGCCCTATCCTTTTTTATATAATGTAAAGAAAATTTAATTATACAAATTTCTGATATCAATTTCAACCCACATGCAAAATAAATTGATAACGAAGATTATTATATAGAACATGTTAAAAACTTATTAGAAATACTGAAAATGAATATACGATGTTAGAAGTGAACTAATCATGTATCTCACACACTCAGCTTCACGCTGTATCCCGCGCATGGCAGGGTAGGCAGAGGGAACCTGGGAACACACTGTCAAGGTACTCCGTTCCACCTCCGTTCCTCACTAATCATTTATTTATTTATTTTATTTAAGTTCTTTATTGCACACATTATGAAATATAAAGGCACAAAAGGCGGGCTTAATGCTAAAAAGCATTCTCTACCAGCCAGCTTGTCATGTGGGAAATTAATGTGTAGGCGTGCAAAAAAAAAGAGTAATTTTAAAGAAAATAGATAAATATACATATATAAACATACATTATAATATATACATATATTCACAATAACAAATATATATAAACATACACATACATACACACATTTACACATACATATATACACAAATACACACCCCTAGAAATATAAATATATTTATATATATACAGTATTATTATGATTTGAGCAAAAATAACATTTTAAGCTGACGCTTAAAAGACTCTCGAGAAGGAGCTTTTCTAATAGTCTCAGGCAAGTCGTTCCAGAGCCTGACCGCAGTGACAGCGAATGAGTTAGTCATAAAGCCAGAGTTATGGTTAGGAATGGACAGTGTAAGATTAGATTGTGAGCGCAGAGGTTTATTGTGGAAGGAAGAAAGCAAAAAGAAGTCAGTAGAAAGGAAAGAAGAAGAATTTGGGTTACAAAGAACAGAATAAAGTAAGCATAGCAATCTGTAGTTTCTTCGATTAACCACTTTCAGCTAGCCAAGCTGCTTCCTTAAGGATGAAATATGATCGTACTTGCGGAGGCTATAAATAAAAGGAATGTAAGTATTAAGTAATCGTTCTAGCTTATTTAGGTGGTCCTTATTTAAATCCAAGCAGCAAGCATCACCATAATCAATAATAGGAAGCAGCAGCGTATTAACTAGCTGAATTTTTGATTGCACCGGGAAAAAGTTTTTAAGTCGCATCATTGAGTGTAGCGTAGCATAAATCCTACGTGAAATATTAGAAATATATTCATTCCAACATAGCTTTTCATCAATTAAAATTCCTAAGTCTTTTACAGTTTTAGAGAAATGTATAACTGTGCCGTTGAGAGTAAGGTAAGGTAGTGTGCTGTGGTTCAGTTTGGCCGGTTGATGTGAACTGCCAATAATTATAGCTTGACATTTGTTGGAGTTGACCTCGATGCCGTATTTTGTAGACCATATTGATATTTGCCGAAGATTGGTATATAAGGTGTTAATGGCATCTATAATACTGTTAGCACTGGCATATCCATAAAGCTACAAGTCATCAGCGTAAAGATGGTATCGAGAGATTATAACAGAAGTAATGGAGTTTATAAATATTGAAAACAGAAGTGGAGATAAAATGCCGCCTTGAGGTATGCCGACCTTCAAATCTTGCCAGTCAGAGTTAATCCGACCTACACAAACAAACTGTCGATGTCCTTGAAGATAGAAAGAAAACCATTCTTAAGCTGAACTAGAAACATTAGGCTTGGATAAATGAGCAAGGAGTAGATCGTGATCTTCTGTATTAACTGCATTGCTAAAGTTGATTAAGATAAGCACAGTTAGATGTCTTTTCTCCATTGCCAATCTAATGTCGTCTATAACTCATATAATAATAATAATACAGCACAACTAATAAGCAGTAGTTGTGCTGTGTCCAATTCTGAACCCAGACTGCAGCGAATTTAGCAAGTCATATTTTGAAAAATGAGAGAAAATTTGTTCGTGCGCAACGGATTCTAAGATTTTGGAAAGGAACGGAAGGATTGAGATAGGACAAAAATGTGACGGTAGCATAGGATTTGGTATTTTTGGAAATGGGAGAATAAATGCCTCTCGCCACATTTCCGGGAAACGGTTAGAGGTAAAAAAAAATAATAACGATATGTGTGATTACAGGAATCAGGATATTTAAAATTAAGGTGATCATACTGCGACTGATGTCATCCGATCCTACTGCTATAGATGAGATTGCTAGAATAGTTTTCTTAATATCAACATCATCTTTAGAAGAACATGAAAAAGATGGGATTTGAGATTTCGGCAAACTATGAATATTAGCAAGGGTAGCAGTTTTAATACATACGTCAAGTAAAGAAGATGGGGAGAAGTGTTAATTAAGGTCATTTAAATAAATTTTGCAGACATCAGGAGAAGCTGAAAGTTTGCCAATGCCGAGAGACTTTACAAATTACAAAGTCGATTCGGGACAAGTATCATGTATCTGATTATGCCAATCAATTGTAGTTCGTATAAAAAGTACGTACATTGCAAGGTAATACTGAGATTAATTGAAATTAAATGTTATATCTTAAACGTGTTTAAAGTAGATATTATTTTACTCTTGAGAAAGAAAAATATTTATTCGTTAAACGGTAAACGTAACGATATTTGAACCTGCATCTCTTGTTAATAAGTAAAGCTTTTCCCTGTGGAGATGCTAACAACCTAAATAAATTGTAAGCGCGCGTAATAGAATTTAGTGTACAGTTAATGGAATCGTATAGGTGGCACACACTCGAGGAAATGAAATATTTAATATTTTCAATTTAAATATTTAATGTTTTCATTTTCTCCGCTATAGTACAAGGCAAAACGCGGCGTTGAGTTCCGCAACTCAACACGCAATGCCTCATATTCGGTGAAAATTGGGAAACGGATGTGGAACGGAGTGTCATAACATTAGGTTCCCACGTTCCCTTTGCCTACCCCGCCGTGTGCTGGATACAGCGTGAAGTATGTTTATTTATAGAGAGGCAGACGGAAATATTCTTTTATTCCTAACTTAATCTCGATCGATCACGGTCACATCTATTAAACCTAACAACACATATTTACAGCATAATAAATTAAAATTTTATTATTGTATACTATATGTTTACTAAAATAACGAATGTCAATTAGTATAAGCCACTTAGACACTTAATTGCTTGTAAAGTTGGTTTTTTTTTGTTAATTATTATTTCTTCCGCAACGTATGTAATTTAATTTTATTCATCCTAATTTAACTGGCGTAATAATAGACGGATATGTAGGTTATATTGCGAACTAGCGACCCGCCCGCGGTTTCGTCCGCTTGAATTATTTTAATTTATTTAATAATTTCAAATACTTTCTTGTTCTAATAACATTGTCACTTTTAAGACAATATCTATACATTGAAAACTTTTTTTTTTTTATGTAAGAGACGGCAAACGAGCGTACGGGTCATCTGAAGGTAAGTGATCACCGTCGCCCACGGCCCCGTGTAACTCCAGAGGAGCTATAGGAGCGTTGCCGTCTTTAATGTGGATGGGCACCGGGGCCCGGCATAACCTAATGCGAAACGCAGTGGCCAAAGCCACTACTTAACGCTGGTCTTAAATACCGGGGGTGGTAACAATCCGGTCGAGTCTGCCCATGCGTGTTGCCATTGCTGGCAACGTGACTCTACCACACGCACTTTAGTCGCCTCTTACGACACCATCAGTACCAGGGTGATCCTATTCTAAGCCGGGATCACACGGCAAAAAACTAATATAAATAAAATGTTTGTAGAAAATTTTGTAACAAATTGGTGTAATTTTTTTAATAAGTAGTATTAAATTAAATGAAATAGTTGTGAAAATATATATTGGTGAAAACTGCATTTAAATATGATTAGCCGTTTTTTAGTATAGTGGGACAATTAATAAATGTATAAGATTTTTTTTATATCTTCCGTGAACAAACAGTGACGGGTTACACATTATTAGAAGTATATATAATGCATTATACAAGGAGACCATAGTAACACAATGGGACTGTGTCTATAAACTCGATGGTTGTGGTTTCGATCATTAAATTAATATGACCCTCCTTTATTTTGGATTAATTTCTGTAATTTAAAATGCAATATCTCAAAATGAAAGCGGAAAATGGGGGAAAACAAGTTTCCTCTCTAATCCTCCTATATAGCTTTAAAAAATACTTATTATTATTATATAGACGTACATATAATACCAATATGATACGCATCTATATTTTAATCAAACATATTTGGAAGTGAACATGTTAAACTGAATTAATTAAATTAATCAGTGGTTAAAAACAAATATTATTTACGTACATCATAGAAACGATTAGTGCTTCAAAGTTCAAACATTTTACGTTAAGTTAATAAGCAATATTTAATAATAATTACTTATAAATTAACATTTGATAATGAATACCTGACATTCAGAATCATTTCCCGGTTTTGGAAGGATATACGCTTTTCGTATGGTCGTTTTTTTTTTTTTTAATAAAGTGATTGTCTTCTCTTTTCTATAACTGTTGGTAAACGTGGCAGTTGATCCTCAGACGGGGATTATGTTTAAGTTGTTATAATTTTCCTAAACGTTCAGACAAGGCTGCTGAATTAGTCTGCTAGCCGTGCCCCAAAAAACAGGTTTTTGCTAAGGAATCGTTGGCGGTAGTTTGATATGATAATTTTGTCAGTCTACGTCGGATTTCCAAAGATGTATACAACGCAATTAATCCGGTTAAATTTATTTTATTTAAAAAAAAACGTCAATTAAATAAGCGTATTTTATGTATTTATATAATTCATTTATTCTGAATTTATGTTTTATATTATTATTTTCATTATTATATTGTACATATTATATTACATTTCCTCAAATTTTAATTACTTACACTTACGCGGACACGACGTATGTATCTAAAGAATTTATCAAACAAATATATATTTATATTCTGTGTGGCCAGTGGTGTTGCGAGAGCATGAGTGGTCCACGATAAATGTGACAGGGTGTAGGTTCGATCGCCGCTCGAGGAAATTATTTTTTTAATATTTTCATTTGACGGTTCTGATTTTCCCTTGTTAGCAATGATAATAAATCCTTTACTCACTCACTCACTCAGCTTCACGCTGTATCCTGCACATGGCAGGGTAGGCAGAGGGAACTTGCTAAACTAGTGTTAAGACACTCCGTTCAGCTTCTGCTCTCCACTTTCACGTTAAATTTGAGGCATTGCGTGTTGAGTGTTTTAAATCCTTTACTCAAATAGATATCGAACGTACAACTCTTCCGTTTACAGTCAGATGTCACTATGCCACTGCACGTCGAGAGCCTTTTTTAATTAATTCTTGATTGAAAATTTTTTTTGTAAAACTTCACGTTGTATCCCGCTCCTGGCAGGGTAGGCAGAGGAAACTAGGGTACTTAGTTTCTAGATACTCTTTTCCGCATAATAATATTTTCTTTTTATGGACATCAATAAATTAAATATGCAATTGTATAAAAAAGTATGACTTACGTAGTATTAACAAGCTACGTGAATGTGTTATTCCTTATATGGGACCCCGTATATGGCGTTTTACTTTTCTACCGACAATCTGAGTGACATTTTTACTATTTTTTTAAAATGTTATTCCACACTTAGGACAGAAAATACTAAACTTAAATTTAAAAAGCGTATAAAAATTTTGAACGAAGCAGGATTTGAACCCGCGCCGATTTGAAGACGCCCGCTTATAGTAGCGTCTGTTTATTCAGCGACTTAACTGCTTTGAAAGCTCACTGGAATTACACATAGAATGCTTAGTTGCTACTTCCCTATAGAAACTCTAAATAAATGGCAATTTAGAAAATAAACGGTAATATTTATTATCGTAGATCTGCTTGAATCTGTCTTTGCGATGATTATAGGTTCGATGCTCGTTCGAGGAAATGCAGTCATATTTTTAAAATATCGATTTAGTTACTATTTCAAAATTTTAATAAACCCCAACCTAAATATTATTACCTCATCAAAACAAATTGCTAGTAGTAGCACTACTAATAAAATTCTAAAAAAAAGCGGTAAGCAGAGCTTCCAATTAAAATAAAAAAAAAAACGCACTCAAATCGGTTCATCCATTCAGGAGCTACAGTGTCACAGACAAACAGACATATCAAGCTTATAACACCCTTTTTGCGTCGGTGGTTAAAAACTGTGCAGCTCTAAGTTTAGTAATGCAAACCAACACAAACTCTGAAATAAGGGAAGAATAGAGATTGCCAGATAGAGAAAGCTGTGAAAATGTGGTGGAATCCCTTTTAGCCCAGTGATATAGCGTCTTACTGCAAACGCGGCCGACGATGGTTAACGTTTCCAATGGGAAATGTACTAGTTTCATTTTCTCGCTCTGCAATACAAAGTGCAGCGCTTAACTCCGCAAGGCAATGTTTCCGAAATTGAGCGGTGCACGGGATACACCGGTCTTGTCTGCGCCGGTCTTGTCAATACTTGGTCTACTCAGCTATATACAGGATATAGCGTAATCTTTTTTTCGATTACACGCTCTACCCCGCACATAACATAGTAGGCAGAGGGAACTTAGGAATCTAATTAACACTAGGTTTTAACAAACGCTCCATTCTCACTTTCTGAAAATCGAAAAATCTCAGCAAAATTGAGGCAAACGGTCATGCTTTTCCTTGTAACTAGAGCGAAGAATATGAAAACAATCAATATTTAACTATTTCATTTTCTAAAGTAGTAATCGAACTCGCAACCAGTTGCATTAAGGCATATTTTTTTTTATTATAAACAAAAACATACGTCATCATAAATGTCTTGTCCATATACGTAAATTTATTCCATATAAATTGATTGAAGTGTTGGACGTAATAAAAATATCGGGTTTTTTTGTGCTGTTGACACTGACTCACTAGAATATGAGAAGGAAAAATATTTTGTTTTATTTACTCCTTAATAGGGTTTTATTTAATAAATATTATATTATTGTAGCTACTGCCTATACGCTTTTAGAGAACGGAGGTTTTAAATCGATTTTTGTGTAAAAATTTTACAAAAGGACTTTAGATTATTGACACTTTAAATTATTCCTAAAGTTATTTCTATATGGCAGTGTCGACAGGGGAACTTGGGAACCTAGTGCTAAGACACTCCGTGCCACTTTCCACCGAATTTGGGGCTTTGCGTGTTAAGTGGCGGAACTCAACGTCGCCTTGTTACCAGAGCGAAGAAATGTTAACAATAAATATTTAAATTGAAAATTTAAATTTTCATTCGTTCTCACCGAGCTCCGTTGAAATTCTTATACGCTTGTTACAACTTATTTATGTTGTTAGCGATAGAAATTTTATATATATGTATATATATATATATATATATATATATATATATATATATATATATATATATATATATATATATAAATATATATATATATATCGGCGCGACGCCGTTTATCAATCACATTAGTTTCTGAAAATTGCCTATTACAAATAATTCATTTAAATGTAACTCTTAATTAAAGATGGTGAGGTGTATTTATTGTTTAATAGTTGATGTCGGCCAATTTATGGCTATGATTTAATAACATAATAACAATTATAATTAAGTGGGATTATTGGGGTGTTAATATTAAGAAATGTCTCTGATTTAAATGTAATAATTAATAACAATCCATTTCCTGTCAAGTTAATTTAATCAATTTTAATTATGAAAATAGTATGTGTAAATATAATTATAATTCAATGTAAGTTTTACAATATTTTATAATAATATTGTCTTGGCTCTTTTAACTTGTTAAGTTAAATAAGTAAGGTGCTTGAAACAATGTAATTGTAAATAATAATCAATTTTCAGTAAAGAGTCGGTGTAAATGTTATTTAATTAATAATATTGTAAATAAAATTTAACTATAATTTAATTAGACCTTTAAGTATGTTTTAATATTATTATGATAGAAATGATAATAAGAAGTATTTAAATATTAAGTTGCATTGATTTTACGCTTGACAAGTGGCGCCATGTTATTATAAAATATGGCGCCAGGAGCTGAAGTAAAAGAGAAATGTAGATCCAAAAATCACTTTTGCTCCAGCTTTTGGTGAGTGCAGGCGATCCTTATAAAAAGTTAAGTTATTACCATTATTACTTGTAATTATAATAAATAGTATTAAGTTTTGATTTTGTTCTAACTATTGAAATAAATTATTGTTTAATTTGACTTTTAAATTATTTACTAAGTATGAGTGAAGATAATAGAACAGTACGTGACGTCAGCGATGCTGGCGTCACCATTTTAAATAATCAACCCTTAGGTTCTTTGTCATCAGAAGTGGGATGCCCTCCCACTTCTGCTCAACATTCTGACAACCAGGGCACTTCCGCAGACGCTGTAAGTACTCAAAATAACATAAATACAGAGTTTCTTATGCAAATGATGCGGACAATGCAACAAATGTCGAAGAAATTAACATCACCGCAATGCTTAAAGGTAAAAATTAATGATATATTCCTACCCTCATACGATCCAGATATGTCGGTCGGTGTACGTGAATGGTGCCAACATATATCACAGGCTATAGACAAATATAATCTCGATGATTATGAGGTACGAATGAAGGTAAGTAGTCTGTTGAAAGGTCGAGCGAATTTATGGATCAATAGTTGGCTTGTTTCAACGGGCTCGTGGGATGAACTACGAGAGAAGTTAATTACTACCTTTGATCCTGAAACCAGGTACTCGCGTGATATAGTAAAATTTCGCGAATATACTTACGATCATAACAAAGATATATCGGAATTTTTATCACAAGCGTGGATCCTTTGGAGGCGCGTAACTAAAGATAAATTGGGTAATAATGACGCAGTGGAAGCCGTGATAGGTTGTATTAAGGATGAACATTTGAGAATAGAATTAATGAATGCACGTGTACAATCGGTGCCAGAGCTTATTTCGGTGGCATCGTCTATACGAGCGTTGAAAAGACGTACTTCAGTTGAACCTAGTGTTCATATGTCAGGTAAGCGATTTCGTATGAATGACTCTCAAATATTAATGTTTTGTAAAATTTGTAAAAGAAATAACCATGTCGCACGCGATTGCCGTTTTAAATATTTTGAGAATCGTTCAAATGCAAGAGACAATCAGCCTAATAACGACAATAACAGTAAGTTAACTCAAAATAATCAAAATAAACTAGCCTGTACATTTTGCATGAAGGTAGGTCACTCATACGAAAATTGTTTTAAGCGTGAACGTCAAATAGTTTCAAACGTTAATGTGTAGGCAGTTTAAAAACTAATCACACGCTTATCACTGTGGGTAGTATAATAATAAACGCAATTTTTGACAGCGGTGCCGAATGTTCAGTAATGTGTGAATCGGTAGCCGCTAAACTGCCCGGCAAAAGAATTAATGAAGTTAAATATTTACGCGGTATAGGTCATTTTCTGGTAGTATCATTATTAACTTTGCAGACTATTTGTAAGATAGATGATATTAGTACAGAGATAATTTTTAGTATAGTTCCCGACTATGAATTAAGTACAAACGCTCTAGTTGGGATGGACTTTATAAATAATTCTTCTCTAGGAGTTTTAGTAACGAATAGCGGCATCAAATTATTTCATCAACCGAGTATAATATGCATGTAAAATCGACGAACGCTTTATTTGATAAATTAAATTGCGATCTTACAGATTGTGACGAGTTAGATTTATTTCATCAAATCCTAATATCCGAAAATTCTATAGAAAAAACCGCGTTTATAACACCGGATGGTCTATACGAATATTTAACAATGCCATTTGGCTTGAGCAATGCATGTGCAGTTTACCAAAGATGTATAAATAAAGCACTGCAACCGTTGCTTGGCCGTGCAGGTATTGCTCAAGTCTATGTTGACGATGTCCTTAATAAATGCTCTAGTTTCGATCAAGGTCTATCTAATATAGAAAAATTTTTAATAGCTCTACAGGATGCAGGCTAATCAATAAATGTAGAGAAGTCTTCATTTTTTAAGCGCTCGATTGAAGATCTAGGTAATATAATTTCTAACGGACAGGTTAGTCCAAGCCCTCGTAAATTGGAGGCTTTGGTTAAATCTCCGATCCCGAATAATATTAAACAAGTTCGCTAATTCAATGGTTTGTCAGGGTACTTTCGTCGTTTTATTCCCAACTTCTCGCGCATTATGCTTCCATTGTATGAATTAACAAAAAAAGACACTAAGTGGGAATGGAACGACAGACACGAACAAGCACGTAATACAGTTATTGAATTGCTTACTTCTGCTCCTGTTTTAACAATATTTCAGGAAGACGCACCGATTGAACTTTATACTGATGCGAGCAGTCTTGGTTATGGCGCGGTATTAGTACAAGTGATTGATGGAAACCGTCACGCTGTGGCATACATGAGTATGAGAACTACTGATACGGAAAGTCGCTACCATTCATACGAACTTGAGACACTTGCCGTGGTAAGAGCTATTAAACATTTTAAACAGTACCTATACGGACGTAATTTTAAGGTAATCACCGATTGCAATGCCCTGAAAGCATCAAAACATAAAAAAGAGCTTTTACCAAGAGTCTACCGTTGGTGGGCATTTCTTCAAAACTACAATTTTGAAATTGAATACAGAAAAGGTGACCGATATACAGCATGCCGATTTCTTTAGTCGAAATCCAATAACACTAGAGGTAAATATAATTACAAAAATTTTGAATGGCTGAAAATTGAACAACGGCGAGATATGACTTTGAGATCAATCATAGATGCTCTAATACGTAATGAGCAGGTAGGCGGTTACAGACTAGAAGATGATGTATTGGTAAAAATTGTGCCCAATACAAATTCAGGTACCCAAAAGGCGACAGTTGTACAAAATCCTACCAATGGAGCCTAATCAATACATACCACACTGCATTGAAACACCCTGGCTGGGAAAAGACGTTACAAAAAATAAAGGATTCCTATTGGTTTGAAAAAATGTCGACTACTGTCAGAAACTTCGTTGACAATTGCGTCATATGTAAAACTTCAAAAGGACATTCTGGTGCAATCCAAGCTCAACTGCATCCTATTCAAAAGCCTGTAGCTGCCTTCCAGGTAATTCATATGGACATTACAGGGAAACTGGGTTCAACAAATGACTGTCACGATTATGTCATTCTTATCATCGATGCTTTCAGTAAGTACATATTATTTCGTTACGCTACGACCACATACAAAAGCCCACATAGTACATTGGCTGCTTTGAAGCGTTTGGTATACCTGTTTGGAGCAACTACACAAGTAATAGTAGACGGTGGTCGTGAATTTCTTGGCGAGTTTAAGTCTTATTGTGATATAGTTGGTATTAACATCCATTCAATTTCACCAGGAGTAATCCGAGCTAATGGTCAAGTGGAAAGAATGGTAGGCACACTTAAAAACGGGCTTATTATGATAAATAATTATGAAACGGAAGACTGGCCTTCTTTACTTGACAACTTACAATTGGCATTCAACTGTACGCCACAAAGTACTACAGGAATTGCCCCACTCACTTTAATTACTCGACGAAAAAATTGTGTACCTCCAGAACTTTTGCATCTTGTAGATTATGAAGCAGAGGCTGTAGACATTGAAAAACTGTGCCAACATGTACAACAAAAAATGTCTATAGCAGCTCAGAAACAAAAAGAAAGATTTGATAAAAACAAAGCTCATATTCGTCATTTTCAAAAAGGTGATTACGTTTTACTAAAGAATAACCCACGCAATCAAACTTGTTTAGATTTAAAATACAGTGAACCCTATGAAATACGTAGCCTCCTAGATAACGATCGCTACATGATAAAAAAGGTACTAGGTAGAGGAAGACCACGCAAAGTGTCTCATGATCAACTTCGGCGAGCACCACAACCGGGTCAGCAGGCAGCAGTATCGGCGGAAATCGTAACGAACACGGAGTCTTCTTGTGAAGATGCTACAGTCAATTCTCAATCTACCCAGTCGGAATGAAGAACATACTACATTAAAAGGTGAGCAATATAAATGGTGTATTAATTAAACTATTTCAAAATTTATTAATTTTGTTATCTCAAGTAAAATAATTTAAAATTAATCCTTACGTAATTGAATACACTAGAATTAAAAACTAGTTATTATGGTAAAAAAAAAAACAAGGATAAATAATGAGAAATTATTTTATTAAGTAAACAACTAATAAATAATAACAATAAAAAACAAGGCAAAAGGCAAAAAGGCATATATTTTTATTTTCAGAGCCTCTGTGTACCACGGTATAAAATAAATACCTAGAGCACAGCATCAAACCCCCACCCATATCCTTAAATCCCCTGTGTACCACGGCGAACAGGACCGCCCAGAGCACAGAACTATTTTGTTATGCAAATAAAATGCAAATAAAATGCAAATAAAATGCAAATAAAATGCAAATAAAATGCAAATAAAATGCAAATAAAATGCAAATATAATGCAAATATAATGCAAATAAAATGCAAATAAATGCAAATAAATGCAAATAAAATGAAAATTATAAATATGCAAGTATTAATATGTAAAGCCCTTATAAGCCAAAAAGCCTTGCAAAATATTAACAATTAAAAACAAAAGTTTTTATTTTATGTTAGTAGGTGCTGGTGTACAGATACCTATTTAAAGAATAAAAATTATTTTATTTCAGAAGACTAGTGCAGAGCGCGCACTGCCTATCAGTATGGCCGTATCGGCGCGACGCCGTTTATCAATCACATTAGTTTCTGAAAATTGCCTATTACAAATAATTCATTTAAATGTAACTCTTAATTAAAGATGGTGAGGTGTATTTATTGTTTAATAGTTGATGTCGGCCAATTTATGGCTATGATTTAATAACATAATAACAATTATAATTAAGTGGGATTATTGGGGTGTTAATATTAAGAAATGTCTCTGATTTAAATGTAATAATTAATAACAATCCATTTCCTGTCAAGTTAATTTAATCAACTTTAAATATGAAAATAGTATGTGTAAATATAATTATAATTCAATGTAAGTTTTACAATATTTTATAATAATATTGTCTTGGCTCTTTTAACTTGTTAAGTTAAATAAGTAAGGTGCTTGAAACAATGTAATTGTAAATAATAATCAATTTTCAGTAAAGAGTCGGTGTAAATGTTATTTAATTAATAATATTGTAAATAAAATTTAACTATAATTTAATTAGACCTTTAAGTATGTTTTAATATTATTATGATAGAAATGATAATAAGAAGTATTTAAATATTAAGTTGCATTGATTTTACGCTTGACAAGTGGCGCCATGTTATTATAAAATATGGCGCCAGGAGCTGAAGTAAAAGAGAAATGTAGATCCAAAAATCACTTTTGCTCCAGCTTTTGGTGAGTGCAGGCGATCCTTATAAAAAGTTAAGTTATTACCATTATTACTTGTAATTATAATAAATAGTATTAAGTTTTGATTTTGTTCTAACTATTGAAATAAATTATTGTTTAATTTGACTTTTAAATTATTTACTAAGTATGAGTGAAGATAATAGTACAGTACGTGACGTCAGCGATGCTGGCGTCACCATTTTAAATAATCAACCCTTAGGTTCTTTGTCATATATGTATATATGTATATATGTATATATGTATGTATGTATGTATGTATGTATGTATGTATATATATATATATATATATATATATATATATATATATATATATGTATATATATGTATATACATATATATATATATATATATATATATATATATATGTATATATATGTATATAATATATATATATATATATATATATATATATATATATATATATATATATATATATATATATATATATATACATATATACATATATTTAATTATTCGTTAAAAAGATGATGTTAGGACGAACATTAACGAGTCAATATTCAGACACTTTTTAGTACTAATTAATTGTAAAGTTAAGATAGTGCGTACATTTTACGTTAAACTGTTTTGTCATGAGGAAAATATATATAAATTTTGTTATTTTATTTTATTTTACGGTATAAAAGGAAAAATTTCTCGACAAGGATTACGATGCACTAATCGAATAAGGTATTTATTACATTAAAATTTAAACACGTCATGAATCCATACGATAAAATTGTTCACAATTCTTAAACAATGTAGGAAATGCATATTTTTTTTGTACTTATTATCTCATAATTTACGTAATCACAAACAAATAAGATTAAAATTCAATACAGAAGTTACTAGCGATTGATGAAGTATGTCATTGGTACATGCTGCTTGCCGCTTAGTACAAGAATACTCACTCAGCTTTACGCTGTATCCCGTACATGGCAAGGTAGACAGAGGGAACTTGGGAACCTAGTGTTAAGACACTTCATTCCTCAGGGCCGTCGCAGGCTTGTCGCAGTCAGTGGTTATACGCGCGATCATTGTTATTTCAATCTTCATAGCGTGGATCACTTTTATATACGCTATAGCTTCATGCATTTTCGATAATTTTCACCAGTAAGTTTTTTCGTCAGAAACATTTACAGTTTGTATTAATGACAGTGATAGACACTGTTCTCCACGCGTCGTCCCCTATCGGAACATAAAGTATTGAATTAGTGTTCGACGGCAAGAATTAGCGTACGTTTTACGAATTAAAGTGCGTTTATGCACAAAAGCGGAGGGATATTGATAAATTAACAAAAGCGGGGTTAAATACACAACCATACCTTAAATTAATGGTCAAACTAGATATATCAATAGTCAATAAGTATTTACTTTCGCGATCCTGTCCAACGTCAAATGTGCAACAAATGATTAATTGTTTCTTTCTTCGTCATGACCCGATGGAAAAGGGGTGCGACTGAAAACAATTTAGGGTATTCGATTCCAAGTTAGGGAAGTAATATTTGTTGCTTTCATTTCCTCACTTTGGTAGCGAGGCAAAGCGCAGGGTTGAATTTCACCAATTAGCACACAGTGCCTAGAAAGTAATAACGTAAAATGAAGAACAGTGTCTTAGTGGGAACGGAATATACAGTCCCAAAACTAAATAACAATATAGGTTCCCTAGGTTCCCAGGTTTCTTCTGCCTGCCCAGGCATGTGCGGGATACATATGAAGTAAAAATATATAAATTATTGTGTAATGGGAGTTTTCAAGATTGTTAATGTATATCCGTATCCTATCAGTAGTTGTTGTGACGTAGAAATCATCATCAGGCCACGAATGTGATCATTGCGAGTTTAATGTTTATTCGTTATATTTTAATTATTTTCTCCTGTACTTAAATTGATTAAGAAGCTGAAGACAGTGTAAATGTCAGTTTTTGCCTATATAATTCTATATTTCTGACTAAATGAGAAACGTTTTGGTGTCAATTTCCTCTTGTCGGAATCGGAACCCAACGTCGCAGTTTGCCTTAAAATTAAAATTATTTATCATAATTTTAAGGATAACTACGGCGTTGACCTCCGTCTCTCAAACCAAAATTGTGCATGGGTTGTTGTCATAGAGCACTTTTACACTAGATTTCCTTACCTTACCCTGCATGTATGGCGAGCCACGTTAACCTAAAAAATATATAGTCAATAATATCTATTAATTTTCCTTTATGTGACTGTTCATGTAAAAAGGTTTCCGATGGATTTTCCGAAGGTACATACATATTCATTAACTCATCTTTTGCAGGTAATGAGGTAAAACGAACAGTAAATCAATTATTGTCCCTCCATAACGTTATTTTTCTATTCAGATCCGTCGTGGCACATTCGATTCTAACTTGAGGAAGATTCTTGAGCGGAAGCTAACGCCGCATATTAATAGGTTACTACAGCGAAATTATAAAAATATCAATTATATAAATTGATATTTTTATAATTTCGCTGTGGTAACGTATTAATATGCGGGGTTAACCTCCGCTCAAGAATTCGGTGAAATTGTGGATTGGAAGTATGTTAAATAAAATATATCGGAGTGTCTAAGGTTCCCAGATTTCCTCTAACTATCTTGCTAAGCAGAAAATAGCGAGAACTTAAAAAAATCGTCAAACATTAAACGTTTTATTTTTTATTTAGTATCTTCGGTAAGTCGTGTGTTACTTTCTCATCGATTTTAAGAACTCCACATGGTTTCAAGACAATGAGATCTTAACGCTGCACTATGTCTTAGAGTCTCGATAACAATATGTCGTCGTTTCACTGCGCCCCGAAAACCTTATTTGAAAGTAATTCTTATTTGATAAAGTAAAGAACCATTTTAAAATGTATTTTTTTATCTGTTACCTGTAAGAGATTATAGATCATCGACCATTCAATTGAATTTAAAACTAGCGACGTGCCCGCGGCGACCGCTTTAATATTATTAACTAATCTGAATTACTTTTATGTTCTAATAACATTATCACTTTTAGGACAATATCTATACATTAAAAAAATTAAAATGACAGCCATTTGATTCAATTTTGTTGTAATTTTGCGTATTAAACATTTTAAACTGAAGTATCTTTTTATTTATTAACCAATTTAAATAAACAAACACTAAATATTGTGGGAAAGTTGCCGAAGTATGATATTGTAAATAACATTTAAACCTGGTTTGCCGTTTCTGAGATTAGCGCGTACAAACGCACAGACAAACAGGCAGTAAGTTTTACTATCTTGGGCCCTATTACATTAATAAAAGATTTCTTTTGAATATATCTTCCATGTAGACAGTGGTCACTTACAGATTTATTATATGTATAGTAATTAGTTACAGATTTTTTATACCTAGGTGTAGATGTTATTCTTATTTTGTTAAAGTAGCTCAAAGCCAATGTTTAATTATATAACAAGTAATTGTTAGTGCTTATTTATAAAACTTCACGCTTTATTACCGATAAGGTTGTAAAAGTATATAGTTTTTTAAAAGGTTTGTTCGTTGATTTAATATTAGATTTTATTATTTTGCTTTTATTACTCAGCTTCACGCTGTATCGCACATGACAGGGTAGGCAAAGGGAACTTGGGACCCTAGTGTTAAGACACTCCGTTCCACTTCTGTTTCCCACTTTCCGCCGAATTTGAGGCTTTGCATGTTGAATGGTGGAATTCAACACCGCGTTTTGACTAGTACCAGAGCGAATAAATGAAAACATTAAATATTTAATTTGAAAATATTAAATATTAGATTTTCCTTGAGTGGGGATCGATCCACAAATGTCGTTTATAGTCACACATTTGTGCCGCTGCAACACGACAGGCCTCGACTGCTTTTATTTTAAGGTAAATATCTTCAGTAAGAGAGAAAGTTTCAGCAGCGGAACCTGATAGGTAAAATGTTTTTAGGATTCTGTTTCATAAAAAGGAAAACTCTTAATAGTCACTCTATTGTCAATTTGTCCGTCTGCCAAGACTATTTATTTCTAATATGTATGGAAAAAGTTAAGAAAAATATTAAAAGATACGCATCAAGCGTAAACACATCGGTTTTGCTGGATTTCGTATGCTTTTGGCTGCGAAATCGAAAACAATAAGATAATTTCCGTGGACATGTCAGTCATGAAAGATTTTTTTATATATTGTCTTTTTTACTATAGATATTTGGTCCGTATCCTTTTTTAACTTATAAATGGATATATATGAGTTTTAATTAGGACTAAGGTGCGTAAGGTTTAATTATCTATAAATTTAGAATCATTAGTTATAAAAGTTGTCACCAAATGAAACCCTGTAAATAGGAATAAAGGAAAAAATCCGTAAATAAAATTGAAATAAAATATATGAAAAAATACCAATTAATAATAATAGTTAATTTCATACAAAATTAGTGCATCCACCCGCAACATTAAGTTTGTTATTTTTCATGTATATTAAGTTTGTTATATTTCTGTATTTCCTGTTGACATGAAATCCTGAAATGCGTAAAGAACTGTCAGTGGGCGATTATACAATTTTAAAATCAAGAACTTTACCATTAAATTAAAATGAAAAGCTTATCTAAATTTGAGCTCAATATAAATATATTCTTACTTAAGAAAGAAATATAATCAATAAATAAATAAATCACCGAAAATAAATCTCAAAGTATCAACATTGGAAAATCTAACAATATTTTTCAGTACTGTAACAAATATAAAGGCCAAAGAAGTTCTGTGAATGGCACGGGCGACATAACAAACCTATATAAGTAGATGGAGGCGAGTGTGCAGGCAGTCTGCGCAGAAGCCGTTACCCGTGCATAGACTTGCAGTGTGAAAAAAAAAACAATCGCTTGACAGCGCGCTACTGGCACAAGAGCGCGGGAAAAGTGGAGTGTTTTTGACAGTGTTCAATTTTAATAGTTTTCTTGTGAAAATTTTATCGTAAGTTATTTATTTGTTTCTATGTTTATTATTTATCTTAATTTAAAAACGAATTTAGATTTTTTTTTTCGTTAATATTGCAGTTAGTAAAATAATATATAATGTTGTTTTGTATGGATTCAAAAAATTAAGCAATTAATTTTCATTCATTAATTGAAAAAATTAATATATAAAAGTGAATATATGTTATGGGTAATTATAAAATGAACCCTTTGCACGTTTTTTCTTTCTAAAATTATTTAGTTGTAAGAAAATAAATGAAATAGATTTTGTATATAATATTGAAAATAGTGCATTTCAAAGTACATTCATGACACGTTTTCATTTATTTGTATGTATGTTATCTATTATTGAATGAATAAATACATAACTTTCACAGAATTATTCAATTCGTTGATTATCCAAGTTAAATATTGGTAAAAACAATTGACGTAGAAATTATAACGAAAACGACATTATATCTCTATCTCATATAGTTTGTTATCTCTATCTCATATAGTTGTTTTTTATCTATTTCTTTGATTCTGGTCTATTTATCACAATAAAATATAATATAACATTTATTTAAAATTTTACACAAAATAAATTAATCATTACAAAATACACACACATATTTTAAAAAATATATGTAAATAAAAAGGAATAATAAAATTAATGAATATCTTGATTCAAAATATATGTAATTTAAATTTTATATTGGTTTTTTAGTAATATTTACTGTTATTTTTATATAATATAATTAGGCATATACTATATTAAGTTCATATAATAATCTAGCAAATTATTAATTTCATATAATAATCTAGCAAATGAAAATCTAAATAATAAAAAGCTTTAAATTATTAAATGTTCGGAAATTTGTAAAAACCTCCCTCTACCAAGAGAGATGCTAACAACATAAATAAGTTGTAACAAGCGTATAAGAATTTCGACGGAGCTCGGTGAGAAGGCGCTTGAACGGTTTTCAAGAGGCGCAGGTTGAAATTCTGCTTCGTTAAAAAAAATTATACGCTTTTTAAATTTAACTTTAGTATTTTCTGTCCTAAGTGCGTAATACCACTTTAAAAATAGTAAAAATAATCTTAAACAGTTTTAAGTTATAAGTAAAAAATGCAAGAATTGAGATTTTTTATTTATGATTTTTTTTATTATAAGGAAACTGCATATGAATCAATAGGCTGGAATGGACGTTAAATATAAGATATTTATTTCATTCAACACTATTATATAATTAATTCTATCTAGGATTTATTGCAATTCTGGACCAATGTCATAGTTGTAATAAAATATTTTATGATTTACAAACTGAAGCTATAAAATAAGTAATTGATTTAATTAAGCTTTACTATCAAAATACGTATTAGAATTACAAAATAATAACAAAAAGGTCTGTCGTGGGGCAGCGGTACAAGCGTGTAGCTGTAACCGACAGGTTGTGGGTTCGATTACACTCGAGGAAATTATATATTTCATATTTTCAATTTAAATATATTAATGTTTTCATTTCCACGCTATGGTATAAGGTGAAGTTGAGTTTAAATAATTAGAAATGTATTATAAGAACAGCTTGGTTTCTTGTTGTCCCTTTGATTTATTAGAAACATCTTGTACAAATAGTGTTAACTTTAATGTAAGAAATAAATATCTTTACGTGAATTATTTTACTGTACAGCAATACGCATGTAGAACTCAATTAATATTTTTCAACACATTCTTAAATTCGTGTTCTTGTAAAATAAAAACAATGGTAATAATTTTTTGACTTAACTTTAATTATATGTTTTCGTGTAAAAGTTACATTTTAAAAGTTTTTAATTTCTCAGTTTCAGTTATTTGTTGGCAAACATTTTGCACTAGGTTAGTCTGGGATGGGCACGATCTACCCAGCTACCCATTCCTGTACCTATTAGCTACGACTGACTGACTGTAATTTAACTACTGATTTTAGTTACTTAGTATTTTTTATTCAGTAACTTTGTCATTCAAGGAAAATCCATATTTATCCTTAGCACACTTTAAATTATATTCGGATATGATAATTAGTTCTACGCAAGACTATCAATGGTCAATAAGTAAATAATACTGAGATTTCGCCTTACAATAAACAAACGTCATGCAGACGTAAGCGCGAATGTAAAAATATTAAAATATTTTATGGGGGCTTTCATGCAAAGATTTCACTTATTTCAGTCAGCCTCAAACCTGCTATTTTTTTTTTAGCCTCACGCTGTATCCCGCGCGAGGCAGGGTAGGCAGAGGGAACCCGGGAACCTAGTGTCAAGACACTCCGTTCCACTTCCGTTCCCCACTTTCCGCCAAATTTGAGGCATTGCGTGTTGAGTGGCGGAACTCAACGCCGCGCTTTGCCTTATTACCAGAGCAAAGAAATGAAACATTAAATATTTAAATTTAAATTGAAAATATTAAATATTTCATTTCCTCGACTGGGGATCGAACCCAGAACCTGTCGGTTACAGTTACACATTTGTGCCGCTGCGCCACGACAGGCCTCAACCTGCATACTGAGATATTTATTTATTATTATTCCTTTTGGCTTTACATTATATAACCTAATAAACACTACTTATTGTATTGATTATTATTAAAAGATATATCGTTGATATTATTTTACATACATTATGGATGTTACAGTTTTCGGATGGAATTTTTAAATTTTCATATAACAGTTATGGATTAAAGAATATACTTTATGGATTAAAACAATAAAGTTTTTTTACACTCGATTAAACTTTATATTTAAATTTCATTTATATAATACCATACCGACATTAAAGTGCCCTTGGTAACTCTAATTCAGACACTGTGAGTGAAATATTGCTTAGGTAGATATCATTCTATGATAAGATCTATTTACTCCATAAAGTTTACTTAACTCTTTAATAAGTATTAGTTTACTTATAATCACTCACTCAGCTTCACGCTGTATGCCGCACATGGCCGGGTAGGCAGAGGGAACTTGGGAATCTAGTGTTAAGACACTCCGTTCCACGTCCCCAATTGTACTTATATCTTTTTAATTTTAAGCTTCACGTTGTATCCCGCACGACAAAGAATTGGCGGAGGGAATTAATAATCCCAAAGTGACGCTCCTTTCCATTCATCTCTTTTCGTTGAATTTGAGGCATTGTGTGTTGAGTGGTGGAATTCAACGCCGCGCCTAGCCTTGTTACCAGAGCAAGAAAAGAAAATTAATAATATATTATTTTTTCGAGCAGAGATCGAACCTACAACCTGTCACTGTCATTATTTATACACATTTAATTTGTATATTTATACAAATTAAAAAAATAAATATGTCAGGGTCACACGTTAAAAGAAAAAAAGCAGCTATATAGCTCACTTATAACGTTCACACAAACATACAAAAGTATTTAATGGCTTCAAATTCATATAATTATAATCGTATTCTTACAAAATTCTTAAATAAATTCTCAATAACATACATCGTACGTTTATTAAAATAATTATATATATATATATATATAATTTTAGGTAAAATCTTAAATTGAAATGTATTATTCTACAGTAGGATTATGTTTAATTTTATAATAAATACCGATTAAAACGGAATGAAATAGCCAATACAGTCTATCGTCAGATGTAATCGTGATGATCGGGGGTTCGATTCTCTCTCGAGGATTTCTCATCGAGGACTGTCGCGGCGCAGCGGCACAAGCGTGTGACTAAACGATAGGCTGTGGGTTCGATCCCCACTCGAGGAAATTTAATATTTAATATTTTAATATTAAATATTTTTTTCTTCGCTCTGGTAACACGGAAAAGCGCGGCGTTGGGTCCGCCACTAAACATGCAATACCTCAATTTCGGCGGAAAGTGAAACGGAGTGTCCTAGAACTAGGTTCCCAAGTTCCCTCTGCCTACTCTGCCATGTGCGGAGTATATTGTAAAGTTTCAATCAGTTTATGACTCTGAAAAAGAGCGTGAAAAAGAGCTTGATCCATTACTTAGCGCTCGTCTTTAACTGAATAAGGTTATAAAATAAGCAATTGATATATTATTTAAGAAGATCCTTGAAATTATACTAAAATAATGTATTGTGCAGTTGTATTTTGTAACAAAAACAAATAAAAAATATACGTGCTAAGACTAAGCTATATAGTACAGTTATATAGTATTTCATCAGTATTCAATGTTTATGTTAATTATATTACCGTTTTTTAAATACTGATAGTATTAAAATAATAAACTTTGTTTGGTTGAGCACGCTAATCTCGGGAAGTACAGGTTCGATTTTAAAAAATCCATTGCTTTAGAATTTCTTAATTTTTTAGGTGACATTATATATGATATCACAATAGGCCTGTCGTGGCGCAGTGGCGCCTAATCGTGTGACTGTAAACGACAAGTTGTTGGTTTCCATCCCCACTTGGGGTGGAATAATTAATATTTTTAAATCAAATATTTCATTTTTTTTTGTAACAAGGCAAAGCGCGGCGTTTAGTTCCACCACTCGACATGCAATGCTTCAAATTTGGTGCAAAGTGTGGGAAGACGAAACCCGAAGATCGGAGTGTCTCAACACTAGGTTCCCAAGTTCTCTCTTCCTACCCTGCCAAGTGCGGGATACAGCGCGAAGTTAAAAAAAAACGTCACGTTAATAAAAAAAAAGCTTCCAGTTCAATTTCGACTTCAATTATGTAATTGCTTAACGAATACATAGTATGGATTTTTATTATTTTTCGTATTTCTATTACCTACAAAGATATTCAACTTACAACTATAATGAAAATGTTATTAATTATTCAATATCGATTGGCCTCTGCACAAGTGCACTACTGACAAAGCAAAGAGCTTTTGACCTCACTGAGTTGACGATTTAGCAGTTCGTCTTGTGTGATAGTTGACAGCTCATTGATATTTAATTTAGACTTAGAGTGACCTCGATTTTACAGTATTCTTTTAATTTCGTCGCTTGTGTACTGCAGAGAGAACCTAATTTTAAGACACTATGTTCTCGGCTATTCACTCGAATTTCAAGACATTGCGTGTTGTTAACGGAACTTAACGCCGCGCTGTGTCTCGAAAGCGAAATATTTACAATAATACTTTGTATAAGTGTGCGAAAAAGGACTTTTTGTTATCATAATACATTGTTGTAAAAATATTATGCATTGTAATTATTAAGGAACAGCAAAAAAGATTACTTGAACTTTAAATTCACTTTCTTTTAGCTTTGAGCAAATGTGTTAGTTCAAGGCCAGCAGTAATAAACAATCTTAGTGCCGTTAAATTTTTATTTAGAATGATTTGTTTAGAATTTTGCTCTTCTTTGCATATAAATGTCGTGGCTCAGAAAAACAAGCGTGCGACTGTATGTGACCGTTCGGGGTTCTACTCCACCTCATGGGAATGAAGAATTTAATATTATCATTTCTTGCTTTGGTAACGTGGCAATACGCGGCGTTTATTTCCGCCACTCAACATGCAGTGCTTTGATTATTAAACAGAACGAGGAAAATGGAATGTCTTAATAATTAAAGAAGTGTTAAAACAATAGGTTCCCATGTTCCCTTTGTCTATCCTGGTTTAATGTAAAACCTAAAAATAATATCAAAATATTTATATTATATATAATTTTGTAGTTTTGAAATATATTTCAAATAGATATCAATCTGACCAAAAAATCGGTCGAAATATATAAAATAATGGCTAAGAAACAAAATGTTCAACTGGTTTCGAAAATTTACATGACAATTTTAATTGCTGATACTTGTCTATTTGACAAATTATTCATTGTAAGATATATTGAGTTTGAAAATATTAATAAGAAATATATATCTTTACGTTATCAAATATATCTCATATAAAATGAGATGTAGAAAATATAGAATACAGTGGCGGAACTCAAAACCGTACGCTTTACAAGACTAATTTATTATTAGTCGAGGTCTGTCGTGGCGCAGCGGCACAAGTATGTGACTGTAACCGACAGGTTCTGCGTTCGGTCCCCAGTCGAGGAAATGAATATTTAATGTTTTCAATTTAAATATTTAATGTTTCATTTCTTCGCTCTGGTAATAAAGCAAAGCGCGGCGTTGAGTTCCGCCACTCAACACCCAATGCCTCAAATTCGGCGGAAAGCGGGGAACGGAGGTGGAACGGGGTGTCTTAACACTAGGTTCCCGTGTTCCCTCTGCCTACCCTGCCTCGTGCGGGTTACAACGTGAAGCTAAAAAATATTATTACACTAAGCATCGAACCTATTAACATCGTCTTCACTGTCATGGTGGCCGCAAATAAAATATATTTCTAAATAAAAATGATTGTTTAATGAATTTAATACCACAAAAAGTATACAAGGTCTGTTCTGTGGCACACTTACAACGGGTCATTAGTTTGGTGCCAAACATTAGTTTAAAGGTTTCTGTTCGCTATTTTTATACTATATTTTTTGTTAATTACTAAATTTATATATTATTTCAAGAAATGAAATATTTAATATTATCAAATTGAATATTCAATACTTTCATTTTTTCGCCGTGAAGCAAAGGGCGGCGTTGGTTTCCGCTACTCAACAGCAACACGCAATGCTAAAGCATTGCGTGTTGCTGTTTGCAGAATTCGGCGAAAAGTAAGAAACGGAACGGATTATCTTAACACTAGGTTCCCAAATTCCCTTTGACTACTCTGTCATACAAAAAAAAATGTTTAAATTAAGTTACTTACTTGGACAATAATTCATTTCAGTTATTGAGTTATAGTGTTTCGAGCGCGCCACAATTCACTATATCAAGGACGTGTTGTACAAAGATAATGCAAATCAAAAAATATATAACACCAAGTAGATTATACAAATGCCACTGTCCAGTTTTGATTTTTGCTAATATTTAAATGAATTATAAATAAAATATATAATAAATCGATAAAAATTTCTATTCTATGCTATAAATGAAATAATCTGCTTGATTTATCGCGGTAACTTTTGCTTCTAACGGAATTAGCTAAGTATTAAAGCTATGGTACATTGACAATTATATGAATAAAAAAGCTAATGTTAAATATAAATGTTTTATATTTTTAACCTTCACGCTGCATCTCGCACATATGCAGCACGGTAGACAGACGAAGCCTCGTGGTGTCGTGGTACATTGTTTCTATCGGCACACTAACGTCCCCCAACGAACGAACAAGTATTATTTATGGGGAAGAGAATCAATTCTTTTTTTGGCTTCACGCTGTACCCCGCACGAGACTGGGTAGGCAGAGGGAACCCGGGAACCTAGTGTTAAGACACTGCGTTTCAAATATTAAATTGAAAATATTAAATATTTTATTGGTCCCTAATATTAGAGCGATTAACCGCAAAAATAGTTTGTGTGTGTGTAACATCTAAATACTAATGGGAAACGAAACGGACTGACATAGCACTAGGTTCCCAAGTTCCCTCTCCCTACCCTGCCATGTGCGGGATACAGCGTGAAACTAAATCTAAATAATATTGATGAAATTTCAAATTAATTTATTTAAAAAAATAATAATAATTATTTTTATGGATCAAGTATCAAAGTTATTATAGTCAGTAAAAAAATAAGTAGTTTCAAGATTATTATTAGATATTACTTGAAAAATAATACTCACCTAACCCTTGCTTTAGTAAATTTAATTAAAAAAATCGAAACGATCATAATTTTACATATTCTTCTTTTTTTTACTTTTCATCTCACTCATAGCAAGATAGACAAAGAAAAGGTGTTCAGATAAGACATTGCGTTGTGTGTAGCAGATTCAGCTCCACGTTTTATTTTATTACCAGAGCGAGAAAAAATCCCCTGAATGGGTTTCGAACCTGTATGTATCGGACTTATAATAAAATGTTGTACTACCGCTCCACAATGACGAAAAATTCCAAATCTACATAAATAATATAATAATGATCGGCGATCTCATGTTTCCTTCTAAGACTACAGCATCCGTTTTGGCCAAATCTTTATTGTGTTTATCTTGTAGATAAAACGGAAATGACCTTCTTCTTAATTCAATATTAAGTGGACGTCTGACCGATGAGATAATGTTTTCATAGCATGCGAAAATATTGTAGAGTTCTTACAAAATATGTAAATATTATATTTATATGCCTTCGATGCATAGTGGAATGTAGTTATAGGTTCAATTCTTACTTGGAGTAATTGCTTGGGTGTCACAACGCAGCGTTGAATTTTGCTACTTGATAGCTCTTAATCGATTGGAAATCTGAGATATTCTTGAAAAGAAACAATTCCTTGTTTGAACGCACTAACCTCAAAAACTCGATTTTTTTAATAGCAATATTATTTTATTTCTGGATAATAGTTTTATCGTGGACAGCTTTAGACATTATTACATACATACTTTGAACTAACTCAGCTAATTCTATTGATCATATATGATCTATGAACATATCTGAAGGATAATTCCTTAGGTGCCCATGCGCAGCCGCTAATGTTATAAATTGATCTATCAATGAGCAATATACGCAATTTATTTTATTTTAACAATGATATTGGATAGTAATATATTTTTTGCTTCACGCTGGGTCCCACACATAGCAGAGTGGACAGAAGGAATTTGAGAACCTAATATTAAACCAACACGATCCGTTTCCCACTTTCCGGCTATTTTGAGGCATTGCGTGATGAATGGCGGAGCTCAACGCCGCGCTTTTCATTGTTACAAGAAAGAAAAAAATAAAATAATAAATATATAATTTCTGTAATTTGGTATGGAACACACAACTGCCACACCATAGGCCTCTACTATATTTTTGGTCATTATTTTTAAGAGATAAAATTTATATAAGTGCCCCCTATTCAAGGCATAATTTATTTGATATAATGAATAATTTATTGATTGGCATCTAAAATCATGTCACGAAGTTTCAACAAGTGTTAAGGGCACCGGGACAGGTACTATTATAATCAACTTTTGAATCACATAAATGTATGAAGGAAACGGAAGTAAATTGTTTTAGAATAACAAAACTGTTTTGACCATGTCACAATCTTTCTACGTACTTGCAGGGTTCATTGTATATGTCCTAATTATGGTATGATGAAATAATTTTGACTTATTACTCAGATTTCTTTTACATAATTGATATGAGCTTTTTCATTGTAATTCAAATGCAAAGTATACATTATATTGAAAGGTGTCTGCATATGATTAGTAACAAGTCTTTTTGAAAGCTAATGTTATTATTTTTAATAATATCTAATACTTTATTTACTATAAATGAATCCACTCGAGCGAATGAAAGTTCGAGAGGCGTTGAGTTCCGCCAAATGACTCAAATTTGGTGGTAAGTGAGGAACGGAAGTGATATTCCCATTTTTAAAAATCAACTTACTCTAATGAATCTTTTTTTGCTCTATTTTTTATGTATAGTATTTTTTTTATGTACAGAAAAAATTGAGCTAAAACACGCAATGCATAGAATTCGACGGAGAGTAGAGAGTGGAAAAAGCTTAATAAGAGCGTGTGTTTTAACACATTTTTTTTATTATTATTATTTTAGATTCATGCTGTATCCCGCACATAGCTAAGTAGGCTAAGGGAACCTGGATCGTAGTGTTAAGACACTCTGTTCCGTTCTCCAATTTTCGCCAAATTTGAGGCATTGCGTATTGATTGTCAGAACTTAACGCCGCGCTTTACCATGGTACTAGAGCAAATAAATGATAATAATAAATATTGCACTTTTAATATAACATATTTCACTTCTTCGAGTGGGGATCGAACCCACAACCTCTCGTTTACAATCACACGCTCGCGCGCCACGTTTGTTTAATTAGTCCATGATCGATTGTTATTATTAAATATTTTTCTTTTGTATTGTTACGATTGGAGGTCGCTGTTACCTTAACCTGATATATTTAACTGTAGTTGTTACTATTAAGTTACATTTACTAAAACATTGGCATTAGTTCTGGGTTCGAAGCCGTCTGAAGACACTCTGTTCCCAACGAGACACTACCTTTTCTCATCTTTATTCACTATAGGCTGCTGTCTGCCATGTTATCCGAGCGAGGTACATGAGAATAGAACATATTTTATTGTGTTTACAATTGCACACTTGAGCCCGTACCCTACTACGGCCTATGTGACCCTATGCCGATATAATATGACCTCTAATATATGTAGTATATGAGTTCCGCCACTCAACACGCAATGCCTCAAATTCAGCGGAAAGAGTGAAACGCAAGTGGAACGGAGTGTTTTAGCACTAGGTTCCCAAGTTCCTTCAGTCTACCCTGCCATGTGCGGGATACAGCGTGAAGCTGAGTATAGTTATAATTACATTATAACTGATAGTTCAATATTAGTAAATAGTAACAAATATAATTTTATATTATTGATTTTCATTATAATTTTAATAAATAATTTTCATGTTTTACTAAATTAATTAAAAAGATGGCGATGACGCCACTAACAGGATACAATTGCTTCACTTATTGTTTAAAATAATCAGGTTAGACTCAGAATAATTACAATGATTTCAATTCATTTAACTTTGAATATTAAATGTATTAGAAAATAAATCAATATTCATTATTTTCAAACTAAACCGTTAATAATATTAATATTAATTAATTAATTTTAAAATATAATTTGCTATTGCTTATGCTAATCTCATATACTTTGTTGTGTGTTCGTCTGGGAGTTTGTACGCATTAATCTCAGAAACGGCTGGCTAGATTTGAAAGCAGTTTTCACTTTTATATTTTAGCAACCTTCCGTCAATATTTACTGTTTGTTTTATTTAAATCGAATAATAAATAAAAAAGTTACATAAATTTAAAATATTTTGATCGTAGAATTACTACATTTATTTTTATTTACTGAGCTTTAATTTTATTTTTTAAGGAAGAAAAAAAATTGAGATTAGTAAATAAATAGTATAACTAAATAAAACACTCAGTTCTTCGTTCTGAAAACGTGGCAAAGCGCGGCGTTGAGTTGCCTCTCAAAACACAATGTCTCAAAATCGACGTACAGTAGGGAACGGAAGGACCTTAATGGGAACGTTTTAACACTAAGTTCCCAAGTTTCCTCTGATAACCCTACTATGAGCAGCATGGATACAAAAAAAAAACAAATTTTTTTCTACCAAATAATATTTTATATTTTTTTTTATGAAACTTGGCGCATACATTTTGTTTTATGAAGAAGAATTATGAATTATGAAGAATTATTCATTAATAATTGCTGATTTCTAAATTTAGTCTTTGGAATGTACATGCTTATTCAGACATTCGTCTGTTTCTTTTAACGCGTAGTACATAAAATATATCAATTTATAATTAAAGTACTTTTCGACACCATGAACTGTTATCTATCTTCGGAAATCAATACGTGTATAGGCTTATAAGCTTCCTCTAAGTAACGAATATCGAAACAATTCTCGGTAATTATAATATATTTGGCATAAATTTAAAAGCGTTTAAAAGCTACCTGTTTGTAATTACGGCACGCTATCACATAATAACAACTAAGGTTCTGGGAATCTAGTGAAATAATTTATCAAAGCAATCCATTTTGTTATACTAACTATAAATATATATTATGTAATTATGTAGTTCGAGCGTGTGCATGTAACAGTGGTAGGTTGTGGGGTTAATTCGCAATCGTAGGAATGAAATTTTTAATATTTTCATTTCCTTGTCCTGTTAACGAGACTATGCCTGGAGTTGAGTTATGCCACTCTGTTCAAGCAGTATATTTAATTAAATCGGCATAGACATGGTTTTAAAAAAACTATAAGTTATAGTATAATTTGAGTTCCGCCACTAAACACGCATTGTCCCAAATTTGGGAAGTGGAGAGCGGAAGTAGAACGGAGTGTCTTAACACTAGGTTCCCAAGCTACCCTGCCATGTGTGGTGTAGTGTATGGCTTTATAGACACTACACACTCGTAAAGGATACTGGGATCACTATCACTGGCTCACCACTACACCAGGTAGCAGCGGCGCGGGAGCACGTCCGACCCGTACCGTGTCTGTCACAATACTCCCCCCCTCTACTGGTGTACATGAGACAATGTTACGTATCTATTAAATAGATACAAACACTACATCCCTTCCTTTTTAATATTTGTTATTTATGTTTTTTCTACCTCATTATTATTTTAATCATACACAATTTTATATGCCTTATAGTATAAATTAATTATCCAATTTATTGACACAGCAATAAAGGCCTGTTTATTATTCTTTTAACTTATCCTCATCTGAATCATTCATTCCTCTACTGACTTCTTTACTGATATTTATTTTTCTCCATCATCGCATTTCCCCATTACATGAGGTGCGGGAATATTAGTCTTATCCATTTCTTTAATATATACTGTATCACCTTTTGTAAGTTCTATGTATTTTGCTTTTCTCTTCCTGTCTCCATACTCCTTTCCTTTTCCTTTTTCCGCTTTATCATCTCTTACATCGGTGTCATTTTCCAATTTATTCATATATTCATATCATTTTAACATCGGGATTTTATCCCTTTTTATTGGTTTTTAAAAAATAATTCCGGAATTAATGAAGCCTTTCCCGTTACGAAACGAGTAGTGCGGATGTACATAATTAGTTATTCATATACAGCTTCTTTAATATTTTTCTTGTCACTTTTACTTATGTCTTTTTAATATTTCCTTCTCGTTGTACTTTACTCTTTTTTTTTTTTTTTTGTGTGGCTAATATGGCACAGTATTAAAAAGTCTGACATTACTATATATACATAGATATAGTTTTTCCCAAAAATACTAAAACTCTTCGCTGAAAACGGCCATTATAAGCGGCCACAGGTTTACTAAAGATTTCTTGCATTGTTTTTTATTAATGCACTTGATACGTTCGATTGATCTATTGTTATTTTAATATGTTTATAGCGACTATAATAATCAATAACAAGTAAACTACAATCATTACTTAGAATGGTTCCAATATATCCATTGCAATATCTACCCAGGATTCAGATGAAAGCTCCCGGTGTTGCATTGGTGCTTGAAGATTTGATTAACTGACTAACGTGCACCCCTTGCAACCATTCACCATAAGTTTAACGTCTTCGTTCAATCCGTCAGACGTCTTTATCAAGGCCACTATACTTTACAGCGAAAATGGCTTTTCATGCCAACAATCTCAGAATTACTTTCATGAGCTGCACATAATATATGGTACCTGAGACCTTTAAGAATTCCTAATCTGTACCCTTCTAAAAGCATATTATCATAAAAGAATAATTCATCTGATTATATTTTGTACGATTTAACGCATTCATCCCATTGATTGTTATAAATTACTTTTTTTATTCCTCTTAATGTCCAGATTCGTTTCTGAAGCTTTAATTTTATACATTGAGTTTGCTAGTTCAACAATATAATGGACATGGCTTTATATCGATGGCTTAATAGATTGATAAGAGTATTCACAAAATCATGATAGCAGGTCTGCGAGATTAGTCTTTCCGCGTTTACATTTATTATAATAGCGATATGCCTGCAGAAGTAAAACCTCTTTATCAGAGAGAAATACTTTCGACCTCCTTCTGTATTTGACTATATCTATGACTTTTATCTTATCTTTAACATCATATCCTTTGTTTCAATTTTTGTTAGTGCCTGCTTTAGTCTTTCAAACGATTTATTAATCACTATTCCAGTATCTTTAAATTAAGGTTAATTATTATTCCTAATTTTTGTCTTAAGAGTCTTAAAGAATTTATGAAGTTCAGTCAACGTAGCCAAAATAGGGATCCATTTATTTTTATAGTTTACTAACATTTACATTTATTTTTATAGTTTACTAACTGGAAAACTTTGTAACTCTATTGTTCTTAATACTCTAACTTCAGATATACCTTTTATATATGCAAAACGGTTTTACTCCCTTTGCTTTGAATTCATGGCCTTAAAAGTTTTTTTTTTTTTTTTTGTACTTTCCCAAATTAATATGTCATAAATAAAAAGTATAATTCCTTCACATTCTGTAGCATTGCATAAGTTAAACTTATGTTAAGTTTATATCTATATAAATCACTTGACGTTATAAATGTGTTAAATATCTTGAATTAAGATGAAGCTGATGGTAAGCGTTAATTATGTCAAAGTTCGAGACATTGTGCCTTCTTTATTTTAGGAGACAAACTTTCACTTAAGATAGCAGCGCTTGCATTACGTATTTAACGCATAACCGAACATCGCCATCATTTTTAAGAATTATAATTATTGGAGATACTCATGGTGAATGCTCATGTAACTCTTCTTTATCTCAGCGTCAAGTAATTTCTTGATTCTTGTATATATAGGTATATCAATCAAAATTTCTACATTGTCTCTGTCTATTCCTAACTTTAATACTACCATCTTTATTTCTGTTATTTATGCAGTACATTTCCAGATTCATTTTCAATAACATAAATAGTATTACGTTCCCTCTTTCCATTTACATTTTTAATAGCTTCAAATGACACCTTGATACTTTAATTTTTTTTTTTTGTTTTTTTAGAATTGCTTTTTGATTATAGCAAATTATTTTGTTTTTATTTAGCTTTCTTTGTTAGATATTAAATTCATCTTACATCCAGAATCGATAAGAATATTTGAATATACTCTTCTTATTTCACATGTTATTGTTGCATCGTTATTCATATTGAATATATACTGAACATCTTCATTTTCAAGTAATTTTCTATTGGTAGCTCCTATATTTGTTGTTTCTCTAATTTTTTTATTTGTTTTAAATTTATGTTTCTGATTCGAATATAGCAACATATTTGATAATGACCTAGTCTTCCACACTCATTGCATTTTTACCCTTTGCTGGACAGGGTAGATCTCGTAAAAGATGTGCAGAGGTTCCACATCTAAAATATATTAGTTAAATGTTATCTTTATTATTTTGTCTATTCAACTTATTCAATCTTAAATCTTCTTTATTTTTGCTTCTTGTTAAGTTTACAATTGTAACAATTTCTAATGTATTTCGTCCAATGTGATTTCGTCGCCTACATCTTCTGACGTCTAGCTATGTCTATCGACATTGTCCAATAATTTGTCCATTTCTTATAGGATTGGTTACCTCAGCGGCCTTGAAGTATATTTGCAGAGACCGCTTCCCTTATTGCCACTTTCATACAACTGGTATACCATTGCCATCTAAGTCTAATTTCCGATAGAAGTAATTGACTCTCCATGGCTTAATGGGGCGATCTGAAATCTAACTGATAATAACTTTTGAGACCTTTATTTACTTTTATTAAAATTTAATGGAATAATAAATAATAAAAAATAATAAAAAATCTTTATTTCAACCACAACATTGTAAGGTAAAAAAGATACAATACGTAAAGCAGATTGTAACAATAACATGTTGTGGGTTGCTGGTGCCTGTGATAGGTACGAAACCCGTGTTACAGGTCACCAGGTCTCCACCTCATTATGAATTTGTAATAAAAAAGGCCACATACATATTATATAGGTAATTTAAAGTTTTTCACCATAAATCAAGTTATGTAGGAACAGTAAAAGCAAAATTGTGATAGTGAGCATCGTCTGTGTGTATATATGTGTGTGTGTGTGTGTGTGTGTGTGTGTGTGTGTGTGTGTGTGTGGGTTGTGAGTGTTTATCTATACATATAATGTTATCTAGGAATTTCAAATAGTTTTTCAATCGCTGTATAAGATTGTTTTAGCAACCAATTGGTTACAACTTTTTTTAATCTAGACTTATTTAAATTATACAAGGATAGAAATTTATTAAGACTGTTGTAAATGTGCGGTCCTAAAAAGATAAAAAATTTATGACTGAAAAAAGTATTGGTTAATGTCGTTGGCACTACTGTATCATTTCTGCGACTTACGCTAGGGTTGAAAGTAGTTAAAGAATGTTGTTTACTCGTGGTAGCTAAAATAAATAGTTGCCTCACAGTTAAAACTTGACTCAATTCGTAAATTTTTCTTGTAGGATACAAACGAGGTTTATTGTAGCAAACCTTGAGCAGAGCCCTTTGTGATCTTTCTACTAGTAATAAGGATGTTTTAGACGCACCGCCCCAGGTCGTAATACAATAATTGAGTATAGACTCGCATAGCGCTTTGTAGGCTATTTTAGTTATGGGAGGAGTGGCAGATTGACGTAATTGCTTAAAGACAAATATAAGTTTACGTACACGACTAGACAATTCTAAAATATGTTTTTTAAAAGTAAGATTGTTATCTATAATAACGCCAAGATAACGGACAGAAGTAACACTTTCCACTACTTTATTCGTTAATTTATTATCGCCTTGAAAATCGACGTAAGTAATATTATAAATATCAGAAATCGAAGGCTTCTGATTCCGAATAGCAAAATTCATCAGCTTGGTTTTATTCATATTTAATGTGAGCAAGTTGCTATTTAGCCAACTTCTAACAGAATCAAAGCCAATTTGAGCCAAATAATAGGTTTCCTGCCACGAGCTTGAGGAAAATAACAGAACTGTGTCATCCGCATACGAAAATATTGTACCATTTTGGAGATTTAAGTTACACAAATCGTTTATGTATATTAAAAATAAAACTGGTCCAAGGATACTGCCTTGGGGCACCCCATATTCAATATATATTTCGGAGCTTATTACGGAGTCTACTTTGACTTGTTGTGATCGATTAGTGAGATAGCTTTTAAAAAGGGAAAGCTGGATTCCTCTGATACCTAAAGCTTCAAGCTTAGATAGCAAGATAGGAACCGAAACTGTGTCAAAAGCTTTAGCGAGATCCAAGAATAGAGCCACACAATTCCTACCTTTGTCTAAGTAATTGGCAATCATGGAAGTCAAGGAGTGAACAGCATCATTAGTACAGATATTTTTTCTAAATCCAAATTGATTTTTAGACAAGAGACTTTGGGATTCCAAAAATGTAACAAGTCTGGAATATATTATTCTTTCAAGAACTTTAGATACAGCAGGTAGAATGGAGATGGGTCTGTAACATTCAACACTATTACGGGCACCAGATTTAAAAATCGGATGTATTAGAGCTTTTTTTAGCAGCTGAGGAAAGATGCCAGTGCTAAGACTAAGATTTGCTATATAAGTAATCAAAGGCACAAAAGAGTCCTTGTGTTTTTTTAGAAAATTACTCGATATACCGTCCCAACCAGCTGCAGTGTTGTTTTTTAATGCTATAATAATATTTTTGATTTCAGACTCGTTTGTCTCGAATAGTGCAAAAGAATTCGCTGGTGGAGTCGATAAGAATAAATTTGGGTCATGATCGGGGAGAATTTTTTCTGCGAGTTGTTTTCCAATGTTAGCGAAATAACTATTTACTGTGTCTACAGATTTAGTTTCATCTTCATTAAGTTGTAAGAGTTGACTAGCAGGACATTGAGAATTCCCTATGTTTGTGATACCTTTAATAACGTTCCACATTTTTCTCGGGCATTTTCCAGCTTTTGCAAATTCCAGTTTTTCAAAGTCAATTTTTGCCTTTCTTAGTAAATTTGTGCAAAAATTACGATACCTTTTATATGACGTTTTTAAGTCCTGATTTTGCAAGTCTTTTTTTAACTTTTTGTAAAGATTATCCCTGTGTCTCATACATCTCAATATTTGTGGAGTTATCCAAGCTTTAATGGGCCTGCGGCGGCGGGATATGAAAATAGTTTTAGAGTTATTTGAGATCAATTGACGGACAGAATCAATTAAAAAATTAGTTGCTACGTTGGGGTCTTTAGTAGTGTAAACTGAGTTGAAATTAGTATTTGCTAAGTCAAGAGAAAGTTTATCTTCATCAAGTTTAATGTAGAAACTCGGTGGCGTATTTATGTTATTTTTCATGGATGAAGCAAGTATAACGGCATGGTGGTCTGTAACAGTTGAATCTAAGACTAATGCCTTGGCATGATACGACGTCCGAATACCAATAAGTAATTTCAATTTATTATAATTGGGAGGGCTAATTCCAATTTAATGGATTTCGTTGAGGAATTCTAATTTAATAACAATTTAATACCAATGAGTTATTCCAATTTAATGGAATATCGAAGACTTATTCCAATTTAATGGAATACCGAAGACCTATTCCAATTTAATGGAATACCGACGAGTTATTCCAATTTAATGGAATACCGAAGACCTATTCCAATTTAATGGAATACCGAAGACTTATTCCAATTTAATGGAATACCGAAGACTTATTCCAATTTAATGGAATACCGAAGACCTATTCCAATTTAATGGAATACCGACGAGTTATTCCAATTTAATGGAATACCGAAGACCTATTCCAATTTAATGGAATACCGACGAGTTATTCCAATTTAATGGAATACCGAAGACCTATTCCAATTTAATGGAATACCGAAGACTTATTCCAATTTAATGGAATACCGAAGACCTATTCCAATTTAATGGAATACCGACGAGTTATTCCAATTTAATGGAATACCGAAGACTTATTCCAATTTAATGGAATACCGAAGACCTATTCCAATTTAATGGAATACCGACGAGTTATTCCAATTTAATGGAATACCGAAGACCTATTCCAATTTAATGGAATACCGACGAGTTATTCCAATTTAATGGAATACCGAAGACCTATTCCAATTTAATGGAATACCGAAGACTTATTCCAATTTAATGGAATACCGATGACTAATTCCAATTTAATGGAATTCCGACGAGTTATTCCAATTTAATGGAATACCGAAGACTTATTCCAATTTAATGGAATACCGAAGACTTATTCCAATTTAATGGAATACCGATGAGTAATTCCAATTTAATGGAATACCGATGACTAATTCCAATTTAATGGAATTCTGATGATCAATTTTAAATTAATAAAATTCCGGTGAGCAGCTCTAATTTACAGAAATTCCTATGTAATATTATAATTTATTATATCAAACGAGAATTGAACCTAAATCTCAAATTACTCACCTGTTCCAGAGCAATATTACTTAATTTACAAAGATGTACATTTTAACTTATTGCAATAAGCAGGAATCGAACCCTCAGCTCATTGTACTTATTCATATAAGGTAAGTAACACTTAGATCAATCAGATAAATATCATATATATTTAAAAGTATTTCGAATTAATAATAATTAATAATAACATATATTCTTACTTGTAATTGAATATACATTTAATGTTTAGGTAATTATGAAAAATATAGCAATTTTATTTTAAATCATTAATTGAATATAACCTTAAATTTTCCAAGTAAAACGTTTTAATTATAATGTTTCCACCGAGTGGGAGTCGAACCCGCACCAACTATCCGCCTCCACAATCAGTCGGCGCTGTCCAAGTGTGTGCCACTACGACTACTGTCTATTTAAATTATAATTTTCTGTCTATTTAAATTATAATTTTAATTTTAAATGGTTAAACAGAACGTATCTACGTATAGGCAATAATTTTATGATACTGGATAATGTTAAGCCATTTCGCAACATCTTAATAAAGTAATATTGTGAATATCCTTCCTCCTTTCATCCTTTTCTTTTTTTTTTTTTTTGCAAAAATCAAAATAAAATAAAATAAAGTGAAAAAAATTAAAACAACCTAATTACTTTAGTAAAATTGAACTCGTCGTAAACTAAATATATATGAAAACTAATATAAATTCAGCAAGATAAAATCCTGTGATACTTCATTAAACATAATATGTATACATACATATCTTTATATAAATCTATATAACATCCCATGCAATCGACGTATGACTTAAACTTAATTACATTGCAAATGTTATATATTTTATAAAAAAGGATCTGTTTAATCATTACAAAATTTAACCAAACCTCCATACATCGTTGTTGTCGTTGTCTTTGTAAAATTAATTAATCACCTTTAATATTTATCGATTACATTTTAATATTACATTAATAATATTTATCATTTTCCATTGTTTGTCAATTATATTTAGAACAATTAATAAGAAAGAACCAACCTGATATTTTTTTTTTTTTTTTTTTTTGATTTCTAATGTTATTTCAATAAATAATTTTACTGATTTCTACCCTCATTGCGCTTTTTCTTCCGTATTTTATAATAATTAAGCTTTCATACCTTTATCCTCGTCGCCACTTGTAGTGTATGGCTTTATAGACACTACACACTCGTAAAGGATACTGGGATCACTATCACTGGCTCACCACTACACCAGGTAGCAGCGGCGCGGGAGCACGTCCGACCCGTACCGTGTCTGTCACAATACTCCCCCCCTCTACTGGTGTACATGAGACAATGTTACGTATCTATTAAATAGATACAAACACTACATGTGGGATACAGCGTGAAGCTAAGAGCTTGAGTTACTTTTAGTTTTTAAGGATTCAAAAGACATTCCGTTGTTCATTTATTTCAATTTAGGTAGTGTGTTAGGTGGCGTAACACAACGTCGCGCTCTGGAAAACCAGACCGAGGACACGAGAAAAATTTCTAGATGCATATATCCGGTCAGACACTCATATGTAATTGTTATTTTGTTAATCATAAGGCCATCGCGTTGGAGTTAAACAGTGTTTTACCATAAATATGATAGTAACGTGTTCGATACTGCTCAAGAAAACCTTTCTAACGGCATCTAATCTTTATATTGTATATTTCCTTTGCACATTTTTTTTTCTTTTTAATCATATATCTATTTATTTGCATTATATAAGTATAAAACTTCCTATCTGAAAGCGTTAAGGCTGTTGTCGTTTTCATTTCCTCGCTCCGGTAATAAATAAAATAAAGTTTATAGTCAAATTCCGCCACTTAACATGTAGGGAACAAAATGTGTCCATGGTAACGAAGTGTCTTTAACACTAGGTTCCCAAGTTCCTTTTGTCTTCCCATGACTTGTGCAGAATATTGCTTAACGCTAAAAAAAATATGCCTTAAAAACGTTCTTCAATTTGTTGATTCCATCTGTATTCAATATTAAATCCAGAAAATAATTCTCTTCCTCTTTCAGCGAAATCAGAATAATACAATCGATTTCAGTTAATATTCTTAAAGGAATTATTATAAATATAAATCAAACTATAAATAATTACAACTTATCCAAAGCGTAGGTTGTTTTTTAAACGGCTTTATAAGCCCCGTTATTTTTATTAAAATATTTAAAAGGTCAAAAATAATGAATGCTTATGTACCGTCAAATATTATTTATTATTGTCGTGTTACTTGCAAATTATAAATAAATTATTTATATACAATTTAACTAGCAAAACTTCGAGCCAGCGATTTTGTTTTTCATATAAACAATTTAAGTCGACCTTGTCAAATTATATTTTATGAGGTTTTTATTCAAAATAAGTTCTACTATATTAAAATATAGATACAGATATATACAAATTTATCGTCTAGATGAACTTTCAGTAATATAGTGACTTTGAATGACGTTCAACTAGATTAAACAAGTGTCGATGTCGATGTCGACGCTCATTTTATATTTGCAAATATGTATATATAATGCTAATGTCGCTTATATATATATATATATATATATATATATATATATATATAAATATATATATATATATATATATATATATATATATATATATATATATATATATATATATATATATATATATATATATAAGTTTCACTTATATGTACGTCCCCATCGTTACAAGGAAAACGCTTTACTCCATTTTGAATATCCAACACAGTATTTTTTTGGTAGTCAATATTTCCCGAGATTAGCGCGTTTAAGTAAACAAACTGCGAACATTAGAATATTAGTATAGATATTATAGTATTCTTAATTAAAACGAGACATGTTGCAGTTCTTGTGATGACTAAAAACAATATAAAATAATATTACTATAAAGGCAGTATACATTTTAAGTCCAGTTTCATATTAAAAAAATGGTCATTTTAAAAAAAAACACAGCTTTGAGTTTCACAGCTTAGCACGCAGTGCCTCCAGAACTTAGCCAAAAAAAGGGGAAGCGGTATGTCTTAACACTCTGAGTACCCCGTTACTTGCGGGATACAGCGTGAAGCCGAAGAATTATAAAATTTACTAACAATACACTATTTAAATTCAATAAGCACCTTCCATTTATTACCAATTAATTAAATACCTCAATTATTTTTATATTTAACTTAAAAAGATTTTTAAGTATATATATTAAATTTTTGTTTCACTCCTCTACATTGGTTATCAAACTTGCAAATTACATATTGCGTCCACATTTACATATCTGACTTAGACAAATTGAGTTAAAAGTGTGGCATTAATAGATTGCTATTTGTACTATCATTAAACGCGGCATTTCATGCAAAAAATACTAGTCTATAATACAGATTTTTTATCACCAATTTCGATTTTGTTATAAAATTAAACTCGATGGCCAAAATTAAATTATCGAAACCACTATGTATAGAAAATTTCTTGTTGACGCCAGTTGACATTATCGTGAAAGGTTGTGGGTACGATTTCAACTCAGGAAATAAATTGCTCAATATTTTTAATTCCTCGCTCTAGTAACATGGCAAAGCGTTTAGTTCTTCACTTAACACGCAAATGCTTCTAGAATTCGGTAGAAAGTGGAGAACGGAATTACCTTAGCGGAAACCTAAATATCCTGCCTACTCCGCTACGTCCGAGATACGGCATGAATGAAAAAAAGAGATGTTACTAAACAATTTCGACCGAGAACAATCGAACTCGTCTCGTACAACATAATCAAAATTCTAGTTGGTCGTGTCTGATGATAATTGATCATTATTATATTAAATTACATATTGTTTCATTTGTTTTTTAACTGAGTACCCAAAGAAAGACAATGCACAGTAACGGTTCTACTATCAATATTTAAACTAACTTAACAAAGCTTCAGTCAGTATAGGAAAGCTCCAGAACTTAACCGAGATTCAAGAGCCAAACTATGCTCTCTATCCTCTATAAACAATATTCCATATATAGAGTGGAGCAAGTTGACATATACTTTTTCTCTCTCGCACTCACTCTTACGCTGTATCCCGCACATGGCAGGGGTAGGCAGAAGGAACTTGGGAACCTAGTGTTAAGACACTACGTTCTAATTCCGATTCCCACTTTCCGCTGAATTTTAGGCAGTGCATGTTGAGTGGCGGTACTCAACGCCGCGTTAAAGTTGGCATATAAAACGTAAAGATTTAAAATTATGTTAAATGATTTAATAAAATTATCGTCTAGTTTGAAAATAATTAAAAATCATCAACAAAATCGTCACGAAATAAAAAAAAAACGTACGTCATTAACAAAATTTAGTGCTATCTATTAACAATCTACAGTAACCATGAAAGTGTTCTTGTGTACTAAGCCCAGGGCGTTTCGCATGTAAATGGAATTCCACGCTATGCCGTGAATATCTTTCTAGAATCTAGTGAGGCCTCGTTCTACGGCCTGTATGTTAGCTTTAAAGTTGCTTAAATGTAAATCAATTACGATATGTACGTTGAATAATTAAATTTTAATACTGTAATCAAATATAGGTAGAAATTTTGTTTAATTTTAATATTTGTAGATTTATTTTATTTAAGATTTCGTTTTATAGTTTTTGATGTCAGTTTTAAAGTAAAAACTAAATTTAGTTATATCATTACTAACTAATAAAGCGCGGCGTTGAGTTACACCACTTAACACAAAGAGCCTTGAATTCGGCGGAAAGTGAGGAACGGAAATGTCTATCTTAATACTAGGTTCCCAAGTTGCCTCTGCCACCATTACCAAGTGTGGTTGTGTCCCACGTGTGAACCTAAAAATAAAATACTTACTAAATTTAGTTTCCTATCATTTTTAATAATGAGCCACTACAGTAAAAATGTACCTCGGCGCACAGTATCTCAAAATGCCGGTAGAGCTTTCAAACCTGACTTCTATATATTTTTAATTAGAACGAAGTGTCTTGACACCTCTACTACAACCGAGATTGAAAGTGAAAGTACTAAATATCGTAAACTATTAAAAGAAACGATTAAAAGCTACAATAAAGCTTAATTACATTAGACTCCCAATGAAAGAAAAACAACTCCATAATTACGGTCACCAAAAATCCTCCTTAAAACCTAACCCTAACAGAATTATCTGTTTTGAACCGAAACATTTCCATAAGTTTACTGTAGTACATTAATATATTCAAACTGCGTCTTCTCAGTCAATGTTTAGAACTCAAAATGCATACAAAATGGCTTTGGTCGATTTTTTTAAGACAATTTATAAAACTCTATCGTGGCGCAGGGGCATAAACGTGCGACTGTAAACGCTACTGGTTGTCTGTTCTATTCTCATTTGAAAAATGAAACATTTCAGACTCAGCTTCACGCTGTATCGGTAGAGGAAACTTGGGAACCTAGTGTTAAAACACTCCGTTCCACTTCCGTTTCCCATTTTCTGCCGAATTTAAGGCATTACGTGCGGCGTTGAGTTCCGCCGCTCGACACGAAATATTTCATATTTTTATTTATTTAATTTGGTAATAAAGCAAAGCGCAGCGAAGAGTTTCACCACTCAATAAGCAACACTTTAAATTCAACGGAAAGTGGAGAACGGTATTTCCGTTCCCGACTTACAGAACACCTTGTTGCCAAAACAGGCTTCAAACAATTGTCATATATAGGTTGAGTTCTTTATTCTAGCTTAATATTGTTGATTAAAATTAATAACATAATTACTATAAATAAGCAATACAATTTTAAAACGATAATTTAATAATTAAGTACTGTTTAATTATTACTTATAAAGGTAACGGTTTAACATAAATTACTTCATCAATCTCGCGTTCACGCTCGAGATCCATTGTGGCGCAGAGGCACGAGCGACTATAAATGCGACAGACTGTGGGTTCGATTCTAATTTAAAGAAATTAAATATTTAATATTTTCTTTATTTCGCTCCAGAGCGAACTACCTACCAGTAACAAAGCAAAATGCGGAATTGAGTTCCGTATCGTAATACGGCGTAAACATTTTAAATATATATACATCTTATATTGCTAAAGAATTGTAATATAATATAAATATTTATGTTATCATTAAAATCTAAAAAATTAAAACCTAGACTTAAAAATAACGTTGGTATTAACAAATTTTAACGTATTCAATGTTATCATTGGCTACATCGCAATGGAAAAGTACACTAAGGACTTGCTCGCGCGCTAATTAATTGTGAAACAAGAGTTCTGGAATATTTACAGTATTTATAATATTTAATTTTTATTATACAAAATTAGTAGCGTAACGTTTAAAATATTATGTGTAAGTAATTAATTATATAACTCCACGTTGTATCCCGCACAGGGCAGGGTGGGCATAGGGAACTTGGGAACATAGTCTTAAGACACTCCGATTCATTCTTCACATATCGCAGCTTTGAGGCATTGTGTGTTTAGTGGTGAAAATCTTGCTTATGAAATATTTAAATTGAATATTGCATTTTCTCTAGTGGGGTTCGAATCCACAACCAGTAGTGCTTACAATCAAGATTAAACCCCTGAGACACCACACAAAAACAAATTTGGACGATTTTTATTTATGTTGTAGAAATTGTAAAACTAAGTTAATATTATCATTTAATATGTTAATATTTATCTTTAACACATAAATTATTTATCTAATCACAAATTTGAATTACTTTGCAAATAAAATTTAAAGATAATTAACAATGAGGACTTTTTTTAATATGGACAGGCATTTAGTCTATCTAGTCTACGGACTAGTCTAATGTTAAGTACTTTTATTTAGAAAATGTATAAAATTTTGAGCGGGAAATGTTGATTTTTTCCTCAATTGGGGTCGAACCCACAACCTGTCGGTCACAGGCGCACGCTTGTGCCGCTGCGCCACGACAGACCGTACTAGTACAAAAAATAGATTAAAAAAAACCATTTTTAAAAACAACATTAACATTAGTAACTTTGAACTTTTTTGATATTTTTTTTAATCTACTTAATTAAAATTATATGAATCATACTTATAATGTATCATTTACTTACTATTCATATTATAAGCGTAACATATTATTAAATAATCACAGCGATTTGATCAAATCATGAATATGTATGTATATATTTGATTTTTGTATGTAGATAGTAATTTAAATTATGCATTCGTACTAATTGAACTTGTAGACTAGAAATATGCATAAATTATATAATTTATTGAAAAATTTTATTTTTATTCTTAGTTTTTTTAGCTATACGCTGTATCCGACACGTATTCCCAGAGGGAACCTAGGAACCTTATGTTAAGAAACTCCGCTCCATTCCTAATTTTCCGCTAAATCCTGGAGATGTTGCGTGTTGAGTAGCGAAACTAGTAGACTAGAAATATGCATAAATTATGTAATTTATGTAAAATTTTATTTTTATTCTTACTTTTTTAGCTTTACGCTGTATCCCTCACGTAATCCTAGAGGGAACCCGGTAACCTTATGTTAAGAAAATCTGCTTCCATTCCCATACTATCATTCTCAATTTTCCGCTAAATCCTGGAGATATTGCGTGTTAAGTTGCGGAACTCAACGCCGCGCTCAGATAAAATTCACGAGTGGGGACGACCCACAACTGTTTCGTCTATAGACGCACACTTTTGTCCTTGCGCCACAACTGGCTACAATCAATTTTAATTTTATTCTATTATTTGAAAATAATGTACGTATTTTAAGCTTTTTGTATGCTCTTTGCTTTGCTTCCGCCAATATCATTGTATAAATTAGGTTAAATTGTATAAATCAACGATATAAAACTGTTTTGAACTATTTTATTGTTAGACCTTGTCTGTATGTGTGTCTGTTTATCATTGTTGTTGTTATTTACACTATGTATTTTTTTATGAATTCATACAGTTAAATTAGCATCTTAAAACTATTTATTTAACTTTAGAGAAACAAAAAAAAGGTCAAATTCAATTACTATTATAAGTTCAGTTTCACGGTTTAACCCGCACAGTTGGGAGGACGTTTATACACTTAGCTGTCCCACCGAATTGGTGTAACTCAACGCCGCAACTACTTTATACATCATAAAAAATAAAATTGAACTTGCAATGATTGTTCTCATTCCGATGTTTAACAAGATTACCTTGAACGCAGTGCGTTATAACTTATTACGGTCGTCAACCTTACTACTATACTCGTACATTATACATAACGAATTTAATATGCGTATAGCTAGAAACTTGATATAAGTTAAATCTATTTGAATCTTATGATTACGAATTAAGTACTAAAATGGGATGCCAAAGAATAAATTGGATATATCCTGAAGTATTATCTAGTTGTGTAGAATAAACATTGTTTAGACGCATCTTTAGATCTAATATATTTATTTATATGTACCACAATCTTTCGTAACTATATCAGTAATTGGCATGGACAGCGAACAGTCGAGATTACGTGGCGTTAAACGCTGAAATTAGCTATGAAGCTTTCTTGGAGAGTTTAAGTAAGATCACTAAGAAAAGACTTCTAGAAATTCTTACTGGAATGGGAAAATATGGGTCATTAGTAATAGGTACAGGTAAAAACTTTGCGCTCATTTAAAAATGCTTCAACAAATGTACGTAACTTAAAAAACATCTTGAATTTAAATATTATTTTATGTTTTGGGTCGGTTCGAATTACCTGGGAAAATAAATACTTTTCATCCTCGTTCTCGTAACAAGATAATGCTTGGCGAATAACTCGGCCTTTTAGCTCGAACTGTCAGGAAATTTGAAAGAAAACTGAGAAACAGAGTATCGATTTGACTACAATTTTAAGTTAATCAATCATAACCAGCTTCACGCTGTATCCCGCACATGGGAGGACAGGCAGAGGGAACTTGGGAACCTAGTGTTAAAAACTCCGTTCCACTTCTGTTCCCCCTTTACAAGTTAAGGTTAAAAAAATACTTTTCTCCAATTCATTTATTTTTAATCATACGTAATGTTTTAATATTTTTGATAGGCAAAGGTAAAAAAACATCTTTTGTGTGCATTCCGTTTGGTGCACCTTTCTTTTCTTTCTTAGCTTCACACTTTATCCCGCACGAGGCAAGATAGGCAGAGGGAACCCGGGAACCTAGTGTTAAGACACTCCGTTCCACTTCCGTTCCCCACTTTCCACCGAATTTGAGGCATTGTGTGTTGAGTGGCGGAACTCAACGCCGCGCTTTACCTTATTACCAGAGCGAAGAAAGGAAACATTTATATATTTTAATTGAAAATATTAAATATTTCATTTCCTCGACTGGCGATCGAACCTAGTACCTGTCGGTTACTGTCACACGCTTGTGCCGCTGCGCCACGATGGCCCTCGTTTGGTGCACCTGAAGTACTATATTTTATGCCGACCCTTCACTTCCGAGAGCCCAAGGCGAAACAATGCTTATAGTGTGTGAGTCTATCCATACATCTCATGTGTTGTTAAAGTCAGGTCACGGCCTTTAATTTTTTTTATATAGGAAATTGTACTGGCTTAGATATTGGACACGATTGAAAGAAGGATCTAATATGTATTAATTAGTACATAAATATAATTCAATATGTAAATAACTTAGAGGTGTGTCGTGGCGCAGGCATACAAGCGTGCGTCTGAACGCTACAAATTGTGGGTTTAGTTTTGTTTCGGAATTTGAGGTAATTAAATATTTAATGTTTTTATTTTTTCGCGACGTTGAGTTCCTCAAACCACAATACCTCAAATTGGACGGAATGTGGACAACGGAACGTGTCTTTATTGGAAGCTCTGAAATAGAGTGAAGCTGAGACGAAAGATCCGTTAATGTTTTATTTTTATTCCGTAAAATGTACGAGAATTACAGTAAACCGAGTGTTAAGGCACTTCGGTCTCAGCTTTCTCCATTTTTTGGGCTTACCGCGGCGTTAAGTTCTGCCACTTAGTTCAATTTTATATTTCAAAGGTTGGTAGGGAACTTAGAAAGGACTCCTTTCCTCCCTCTAAAATTCCTAAAATTAAGTTCTATCTGCACAATGCTATGCAGATGCAGCAGAAAGAACGTAAAGCCTAATGATATTAGTATGATTACCCACCTAAATATGAAATATATATAAAGGGAAAATAGAAGATATTGAAAAGAATAGAAAAAATATATATTTGTCTCTTTTACTCTGTAGGTATCATATCTGGACACAGACACTCCCATTAAATCCCTTTCCGCCTTATTTTTGAGGCATTGTGAAATTATTACGGTACTCAACGCCGTGTTACGAGAACGCCACGTTACCAGAAAAAAATAAAAAAAAATGAAATATTGAATTTCCTCGACTCGGGAATAGAATTCACCACCTGTCTCACATTGGTGACCATGCGTCACCACAGGCCACACATTCTAAATTTACGCCAAAGCAACGAAGGAAAATTCCATTAAACCTCATTTAAAATATTAGTAATCATTAAAATTAACAAATTAATAAAACAGTGTAAATATTTCCGTACATATATTATATATTATATACACATGTTATATTTCGTAAAACAAAATGACATTGACGGTACGATTGATGCTGAGATTGTGTAAAAATCCTTTACCTACTTGCCGTTTACATGGTAATGCTATAAAAATCTATATCAATATAAGATAATTATGTATATACTTTATATGATTATCTTATATTGATATTTTTTCATCTTATATATCCCGCACATACGAAAGTAGACAGTGGAAACTTGAAAACTTAGTTTTAGGATACTTCCGCTCCTTTTCGGTGAATTTGACGGAACTGATCACCGCGCTTTGCCTTGTTACCCGAGCGAAGAAATGAAAATTAGAAAGAAGACACAAAATCTGAATCCATTTCAGAAGAATTTATTCTTATCACTGGCTCAGTTGCTCTGGCAACAAGATATTGTACAACTTCGAGATCCGCCATACACAAACAATATCTTTCACAATGAGCAGTGCGTGGGGAACAAAGTAAGTTAACATTGGGTTCCCGTTGTTCACCTCAGTAAGTTTTCGCTGCAATAACCTGCCATGTGAAGCTATACTAAAGGTAACTCTTGTAAGTCAAGTAGAAGCTAGTAGGATATAATATATAATATTTTACACATAATTATTTAAATTCAATATCTCTGTATTTATTTTCCATTTGCAATACGTACGCTCATTTCTGTAATAATTAGCGAGTAAATATCAATTATGTACAGTAGTTGTACAATTATATTTCAATTTAACTTATATAAAGGTTTTAAGTCAAATATCACCTGTTACAGCCTTAAGCTGTTATTATTTACAACAAAACACATATGTTTTGTATTTTTATTTTCAAATACCATTTATGATGTTAATACAGAAATAAAATAATTATAAAATAGTATATAACTATATAATTTTTATCTCTATTAATATTACAAAGGACATTTGGAAACTGTTGTGTCGCAGCGGCACTAGCGTGTGTGTGACTTTAACGCGTAGTTTGTAGGCTCGATCTTCATTCGAGGAAATGAAGAATTTTATATTTTAAATTTAAATATTTAATATTATCATTGTTCATTCTCTCTGGTAACAAGGCGTTGAGTTCCGCGACTCAACACGCAATGCCTCAAATTTAGCGGAAAGTGGGGAATGGAACTGATTGTCTTAAAACTAGATTCCCAAGTTCTCTCTGTATATATAGTACTGTACATACGATACATTTGCAAGTGATCTCTGTCTGTACATAGGAGATTTATGAGTAAAATGATAACTAGGACCGTTTTATAAATGAAATAGATTCAAAAAAACTTTTCTAAATATTTTTTTTCTAAATAATTTGTAAATAAATAACCGTGTAGTTTGAGCAGGCGAAGCCGCTAGTGAGGAGCTACTTTAAGTATATAACCTTAAGTAACTAATAAGTGCATAGAAAACGTTAGATCTTAACTGTAGTATTTAAGCGATTGCCCTCAAAAGTATTGAGTAACGCACGAAGGTCGGCCTCTACGTTTCATGAATTTAATGACCGCTTACGACACTTTATACCTAAGATACATTATCCATATAACTATTTGTTTATATCAAAAAAAAAATAAAAGAATACAAAAATATATTAATATGTTATTAATGGATTAGATTAGTACAGAGCGCGGCGTTGAGTTTCGTCAGTCAAGAGCTAACTTCTGTAAAATTAGATTAATGTCGGGGAACGTATTCTGAACACTAGGTTCCCTATGCTTACTTAGTTATGCGATGTATAAATGATAACATAATGTTGCGGTACTAATCGTATTCAGCGGAAAGTGTGGAAACAGAGAAAACAGAGTGTTTTAACATTAGATATCTAATTTTTAATAGGAGAGCAGAAATATTAACATTTTAAATGAAACACTTTTAACCGGATTAATCGCGTATATTGATTGTTAAACATGTTTTTTGGAAACCAAACGTTTCGAACACTTTACAGTAGTCCGTGGTCATGGGTAGACTCCCGGGTAGACACCCGAGTCTACCCGTGACCACGGACTATTGTAAAGTGTTTCATTTAAAATGTGTAACAATCGCGAAAATCGAAGACATTATTAGATATAAACATGTTAAGATATTTTCGACCGTTTCCATGAGAGACGGATTCAAGTACCGCTGCGTTAAAATTCTTATACTTACAAATAATCATATTTTATTTATTTATTTATTTATTTTATCTTATATAGGGAAACAAACATAATATACTCGTACTATACACAAACATCGATATAATATAAAATAGTAAATAATCCAATCAAGATGCAACTTAAAAATTTAAAGAAAATCACGAAGAGCAAATAAATACAAGTAAGATAGATAAAATTACAAATATATAATTTAAAAAACTAGCTATTATATATAATTAAAAAAACAATAAATAGTATCATTAATAATTACACTTTGAAAAAAAAAACACAAAGTATCCATTACTAAACTTAAATTTAAAAAATGTATAAAAAATTTGAACGAAGCAGGATTTGAACCTGCTCCTCTTGAAAACCGTTCAAGAACGAATTTCACCGTTCTTGGAAGGTTTTCAAGAGGTGCGGGTTCAAATCCTGCTTCGTCCAAAATTTTATACATTTTTAAATTTAAATTTAATATTTTCCGCCCTAAGTGTGGAAAAACACTTTAAAAAAATAGTAAAATTAAAGTATCCATTATCATTATCCACATATTATATGCATTTTAGCTGATATAAATCTGTTTCAATTATACATTATAATTAGTTTGCTTTCATTTGATGCAGTTTACAGTTAATCGACCGTTTTAAATATGCAAGGTTGTATGGCTAACGCAACTTATTCGGATAATTTAAATAAATAAAATATTTCTTGTAAAAACATTTCGAGGTAAATCTATAGTAAGTGGTTCTTTTAAACTTATGTACGTTTTGTTGTTTCACTTGAGATATTTTTTTTATGTTCGCAATTTTGTTACTTTGTTCGTTTTGTAAGGAGACAAAGCGTGGCGTTTAAAAAGGAGAATTCGTGATATTGCGTGTTGAGATGCGGAACTCAACACCGCACTTTGTTTCGCCAAAGCGTAAAAAAAATACAACAATAATTACAATATAATATAATAATTATGAATAATCTGCAAGTATTTTTTTTACTATATGTAATTTGTTTAAGAATGATACGAATTGGTTAAATAGTATTTCCCATTAAAGTAAAACGGCGGTTCTTTTTCTTTCAAATATTTTTGATTGACCACACGGTATGCTCATATTCTCGTAACGTACAACATTCAAATGCAATATAGCCTTGGCAGATGCCTGTATGTGTACATAAAGTTACTCGCATTCGTTATAATCAAACGTAATTTAACTTAAATTAAAATTTGATTATCTACAAAGTGGTATAACTTTTAGGGTTCCGTATCTCAAAATGAAAAAAGTAGAACCTTTATAGGATCACTTTGCTGTTCGCCTGTGCGAAACTATTTATTATATATTATTATCTACTGGTATTATATTATTATCTACTGGTAAGACGGACAATGCTTGCAGTACAAAAATGGGTATAGGAGACAGAGGGCCTGGTGGAAAGGGTGGGTGCTCACCCTTGGTGAATTGTCTTATGTCAGGAATATATTTTATATCAGGAAAAAAAATACGCATACACAATACATACAAAGCAAAACGCGGCTTTGTGTTCCGCTACTCAACACATAATGCCTCAAATTCGGCGGAAAGTGGGGAACGGAATGTCTTAATACTAGGTACCCAAGTTCCCTCTGCCTACCCTCCAACGTGCGGGATACAGCGTGAAGCTGAGTGAGTGGGTGAGTGAGGAAAAAATAAATAAAATTACCGGAGTGGCGAAATTTACCATTTTTTTTTCCTGAAAAACAAAAAAAGATAATCCTTTCCATAGACAGATTTATTTTATGTACAAGTCCAGGCCCACAATATAAAATGTTACTAGATATGCACATGAGTAGAAATAAAAGAAAAATATCCAATAAACATTTAATATTTATGTTACAAATAAAAATACTAGAAACTTATAGTTAATTTCATACTAATTTAGATAAAACGCAATGTTAAATTTGACTACCTTATAAATTATATCTACTTACCTTTGACTTAGTATTCTGAAATTGGCACGGAACTCTCAGTGGGCGGGTCCGACTCGCACTTGATCGATTTTTATATCTAAAGCCTTTGTATAACAATAGAAGTAGTTAATACTGTTTTAGTGAGAATTAATTTTATTATTTTGCGTTTTGTGTATTTTAGCGTTCTGTTTATTCGCCGGTAATATGCTGATTTACCTTATTTTTTGTTACAATATCGAAGTAGTCATGTTATTGGTGATAAAAGAATCTTTAAAAGATATCACTTTTTTCAAAGTAATAAAATTATTTTTCTAGAATATTTCTTCTTTCTTTCTTTTTCTCTATTATCTGTGGAATACAGTGTAGAGCTTAATACAAAAAAAGAAGAAAAGAATGAATGTCCTTCCTTTCTCATTCCGCTAGGAATAAAGAGGGAAGACGAAGTACAAATGACAAAGCTCGGTGAAATCAATTGATATTTTAATGCATATTATATAACAACCGCAGGTAGACTAGCCGTTACGAAGGTCTAAGTAGCTATAACAATAAATAAGCAATGAATATTATTGGAAAAATAAAAAAAAAGCTATGATAGACAACATTGGTTATACAATATACATTTGTTATAACAATCAACGTAATAAACTTAAAAAAACGTGTAGCCCAGTCGATTATGTGCTAACCTTCACCTACAAAATTGTAAGAAAAAAAAATTGAGTAATCGCGACATTTTGTCACGCACCGACGGTTCCGTAGAATTATTATCTTTATTATGTCATTTCAATTTAAATAGTATTTGTTTGAAAAATCGTGAAAAGCATCACGCTTTTTCTATATATTCAAATTGAAAAAAGAAACCCTTTCGTGAACTTCGAACACTGCGCCACGATGACCTATATACCATTTGGTGACTGACAAGTAATTTACTTCTACTTTGAGTTCAATTGTAAACGTGATGGTGAAGGGGTCATCCCTCTTTGGGAAATTAATTATTTCCAATTCGAGAACAAGAAAAAGACATAATGATGTGATGAGATTCGCCTCCCTGCAAAGAGCCTTCCCTCGTTGATTTCATGTTTTTTTTGGAAGTTTCTTTTTGCCCTGAAACGACATTTTGTTTTATTATTATCCAGATGTTTCTGAAAATTATAATCTATAAGAAATTGAAATTTTCTTCGGTTTCACTATTATTGTGCTCAACCAACAAGCTAGTTATATCCAAGGAGATCTCAGTTAATGTAAAATTGACAAAAATACATAACCACGTAAAGATTTTTGTACCTATTTAAAATGTGTGCATCATGATATCTTATTTGAACAGAAGCAGCTTCACGCTTTTTCACGCATTAGGCCCTTCTAATAATTTACGCCGTGTGACTCCGGCTTAGAATAGGATCACCCTGGTTCTGATGGTGTCGTAAGAGGTGACTAAAGTACGTGTGGGAGAGTCACGTTGTCAGCAATGGCTACACTTATGGGCAGACTCGACAGGATTGTTACCACCCCCGGCATTTAATACCGGCGTGAAGTAGTAGTTTCGGCCACTGCATTTTGCATTGGGTAATGCCGGGCCCCGGCGCTCATCTACCTTATAGACGGGCAACGTACCTGTAGATCCTCTGGAGCTACTCGGGGTCTTGGGCGACGGTGATCACACCATCAGGTGACCCGTACGCTCGTTTGCCGTGTCTTTCCATAAAGAAAAAATTATACGTGAAAAAGCGTGTTAATGCTACACTTAGCAGAAAGGCCAGCGTAAGTTAGGACATTATTTCCAGTGATAAGATTCGATGAAATGAAAATATTAAAATATTAATTTCCTCGAGTTTGGATAATAAATTATATGCAACCTTATCGGTTTTAACACTAATTACTTTTAAATGTAATATTTGATTTTAAATTAGTATATACATAAATTTTATTTTGAAAATATTTTTTTTTTATTTAATACAACTACTGATTAATGGTTAATTTAAATAATTTGTAAGCCGTAAATTATTTTAAACTTTATTTATTGTGTCAAAATCTACTCATTAGCATAAAAAAGGAATAAAATGAGTAATTCATTTGCAAATATATATTTTTTTTATTTTAAACAATTTTGATTTCTTTTTGATAATTTTTATAAAAATAGATGTTACAACGAACAACATATACTAACATAAAAGCATCCTTTCAAAATAATTGAGGCCTGTCGTGGCGCAGAGGTACAAGCGTGTAATTGTAACCGACAGGTTGTGGGTTCGATCTCCACTCGAGAAAATAAAATATTTAATATTTTCAATTTAAATATCTAATGTTTTCATTTCTTCGTTCTGGTACAAGGCAAACGCGGCGTTGAGTTCCGCCACTCAACACGCAAAGCCTTAAAATCGGCGGAAAGTGGGGAACGGAAGTGGAACGAAGTGTCTTAACACCTAAGGTTCCCAAGTTCTCTCTACCTACCCTGTCATGTGCGGGATACAGCGTCAAGCTGAGTTCAAAATAATTTCAAGCTTTAAATCACCAGGAATAAAAACTTAAGCACCATTATTCCCACAGTACAAAGAATTAATTGTGTATGTTCCGTTACTGTTCGACGTATGACCTTACAGCGTTGTAAAGAAAACGAGAGTCGTACAACTTGCGCTAGGTCAGTAACCGATTACATCATGTTTCACATAAACATGGTGATTTTATAAGTGGCGCAGTTATAACATGTCAATGACATATACAGGTTATTAGTTCAAATCATGTCTGGGTAATATATAAATATATTTCCGAGATCGTTGTGAAGCAGAGATAATGTGTTTGAGTGTTATCGAGATGGTAGTGACTTCAATTCCACCTCGGGGAAATAAATATTTTTTTAACTACTCGATAAATATAGACTGTAACGTTGTGTTACGCCACTTAAAAAGCAATGTTTGAAAAATATGGAGGACTTTGCCTTGTTTTGTCCGCTCGCTCTAACGATATAAAAAAATAAAACTATGAATGAGAATGATGCATATTTTGTCGAGGAAATTAAATATTTAATATTTTCAATTTAAATATTAAATGTTTTTAATTCCTCGCTCTGGTACAAGGCAAAACGCGGCGTTGAATTCCGCCACTCGACACGCAATGCCTCAAACTCCGTGGAAAGTGAGGAACGGAAGTGGAACGGAGTGTCTTAACACTAGGTTCCCATGTTCCCACAGTCTACCCTGCCATGTGCAGGATACAGCGTGAAGCTGAGTAAGTGAATAAGGATTTGCTGCCTCCATCATACATTCGTGAAACATATCCAAATGTTACATCTCGTATTCTTTGAGTAAACTCTTAGTAATAACGAGCGTACTGTGAGTTTATAGAACTGAAGCAACCTTGACATTAATTAATATAAACAAAATACATATACCTACATGTATACATTGAGGAAACATTATTTTGTCAATTAAAATGAGATATCTATTTTTTATTCAACATTCTATTTTATGTAGTATAAAAAATATATGAAACTATATCGTTCAAGGAAACAAATATTTCCTAAATTAAACAACTCTCAAGCTATTATTGAAGTTATTACTCAGCTTCACGCTGTATCCCTAGAAAGAGGAGACCTAGTGTTAAGACACTCCGTTTCACTTCCGTTCCCCACTTTCCGCCGAATTTGAGGCATTGCGTGTTGAGTGGCGGAACTCAACGCCGCGCTTTGTTTTATTACCAGAGCGAAGAAATGAAACATTAAATAATTAAATTGAAAAAACTAAATATTTCATTTCCTCGACTGGGGGTCGAAACCAGAATCTGTCGGTTACAGTCACACGCTTATGCCGCTGCGCCACGGCAGGGCTTTCAATAATTTGAAACATATTGAGACATTTTAGTTTAATATTATTTTCAGTCCCACGTTATATTTTGCATGTAACGCGGTAGATAAAAAGAACCTATACAAGTACTGTTTTTTTCTGGTGTTAACTGACGATGGCCTTATAAACATAAAAAAATAGACGTTCTTTTAAGCGAAGTTATTTATTTTTTCTTACAGAAAAAACAAATTGAATAATATATAATAAATAGTATAATTATAAGAGGTAGCTCTTTTTTCCTCAGTTTGACGCATTACCCTGCACATAGCTGGTTTTGTTTGAAGAACTCAAAATATTGTATTTTATTTTAATACATTTTACTAAATTTGAAAAAGAATTTTAATTTTGTCAATATATCTTGCCACAGAGTTGCCATAGATAATATTAATTGGTAAAGCCGTAATAGCTCTTTGCCGTTCATGTATTATGAAAAAAAAAAATGAAAACTCATGTTTAAACTTATTTATTTATGATATAATTGTATGAGTGTAATAGTTATGGCTTAAAAGAAGAGATTGTCTTAACACTAGGTTCCCAAGTTCCCTCAATCATGTGCCGGATACAACGTGAACCTGAGAAAAAAAGTCTGACACAATTATATAATTTTAATTTTAACAATGTATAATTATTGTAAATTATCATATTATAAATAAACAAATCAAAATCATCGATTATAACCAATAATTTCCCACAAAAATGCTAATATAATCTATATAACAATGCTTTTCATGATCAAAAGCATTATTACATAGAAAATAAAGCCCCGTATCGTTATTATATAATTGATTTATTCAAATGTTAATGAACACTGAGGTGATGTACAACAAAAAAATGTAATTTACAGTCTCATTTTCAACACGAACTTTATTATTTGTTTCCAAAAATATAATTATTTGCGCGTTTTTATAAATACTGAATTAATATGGAATAGTGCTATGACCTAATAAACACATATTTTTATCGTGTTTTTCAAATAAACTATCATCAATTGTTCTCGTCTTAAGATATTTAATGAATAATTTATACCTAAGTGCGTAGTATATATAACTTTTCAGTTACTGAATGACTGACTGACAAGACATACGTACGTAAAGGATGTAGCGTGTAGGTAAGGCAGAGAGTAAGGTTAGGGAGAGAAGAGGAGTACTAGAAATAGATTTCTGGAAAATTATACTGCATCTGGAAAAATGACTTTTAATGTTCTAATTAACACTTCTATTATTAAGGGATTAATAGATAACTTTGAGGAGTGTAGACGAGAAGGGATTTCCTAAAATATCCATGGAAATAAAATAATATTAGAAATTTTACATTTTCTAATTTAAACTACAGGCTATACAGAGCAAATGCTCTCAACTAACGCAGCCTCGGCAGACCTTACAATTAAAACGTTTTTAACATTCACGTCAACAATAATTTCGTAATTCTTTAAGTTAAATCAAACCAAGGTTTTAACGCGTCCGTTAGAAGGGAATCGTTCTTCGACCTTCAATCATCAAATGTGCCCTTCTAGTTATAACTTATTTGGAATTGTATGTACGTGGCGATGCCTATAATTTAGGGCTATAACACTTTTTATCTGGTACACGTTCAATTAATAAATTGAATAATTTTCAATTGATAAATTGTTTTAATGATAATTGAATAATTTTCTATTGATTATTTGTTTTAATATTTTTAAAATATTATCAATTGATAAATTGTTTTAATAACAATGGAATAATTAATTTTCAATTCATGAATTGTTTTAATATTAATGAAATAATTTTCAATTGATAAATTATAAACGGTAGTTTCTGAAGAAATAAATGGTCTATTGATAATAGTTAATTGTCAATTGCATTGCACCTAAACGTCACCATCTATGATGACAGCTAATAAATTTAAAGACAAATTATCTATTTAATAAGAATTTACAATATATATTATTTTTAACACCCTATGCAAAAAGGGGTGATAAGAGTTTGGAATGTTTGTCTGTCTATCTATGGCACCGTAGCTCCCGAATTAGTGAACCGATTTGAAATTGGTTATTTTAATAGAAAGCTTTTGTCCATTGCTTTAGTTTGTAACTATATTTCATGAAAAGTGGATTTAGAGCAGTTTACCAATATTTTTTGGTCGGAAGATTTTTATTTTAAATATTGTTTACTATAGTACATTAATTTGATTTAATATATCTAGTTATTGTATTTAATTTTAAAAAGAATACGTACAACATGTTGAGCGTGGGGCGGGAAAATATACGATTTCTAAAACAAAATAGTTTGCCAATATAGAATATTATAAAATTGTATACTTGCAAACTATTTTGTGATATCTATATCTTTTCAAACAATAATATATATATCTACATCTTTATATATATATATATATATATATATATATATATATATATATATATATATATATATATATATATATATATATATATATATATATATATATATATATCTACATCTTTACAAAAATTACTATCATTAATTTAATAGTTTGCGTGAATAGAAATATTGCTGCGCTACGACAATTATTTAAATTTGTGTCCAAGAACTTAATGTAAACGGCCTCTAGTAAAATAAGTGTCGAGAAATTAAATAAAAAAGTAATATTACAATGTTGCCAGTAAAATAAATAGTATTACATTGTTGACAGTAGTTATAAATATTAGAGAAGTTACTTTTGTCTAATGATATATTATTATACATCCTAGTCTATACTTATAATAAATCTGTAACTAATCACTGTCTGTCCATGGAAGATATATTAAATAAAATTGTATATGGTTTATTAATGTAATAGGCTGTTTGTCGTACGTATGTACATAATATGAATACTAGAAATAGGCTTAAACTTAGTGCGCCTGTAACTCGATTTATTGAGTCCGTAATACTTTTACGGGTCAGGGTGTAGGTACGCTTTTACAATAGGATTCCCGAAAACGTCCGAGAATTTTCTGTTTCACAATTTAAAAAAGTTGTGTCTTAAAGGTTGTTACCAAATTAACGAGAGTAGGTTGAAGTAACCCGGCAACCTAGTGTTAAAACACTCCGTTCCACTTCCGTTCCCCACTTTCCGCCGAATTTGAGGAATTGTGTGTTGAGTGGCGGAGCTTAACGCCGCGCTTTGCATTATTACCAGAGCGAAGAAATGGAACATTGAATATTTAAAATTAATATATTAAATATTTCATTTCCTCGACGGGGGATCGAACCCAGAACCTGTCGGTTACAGTGACATTCTTATGCCGCTGTGCGACGACAGGCCTAATAAAGTTATGACTTTCAAAACAACTTCTGCTAACTATTATTGACAAATCTGCAACTAAGTTACTAATTGCTCTTTTTAATATCAATGGTACAATTTAATTATATATTACATACGAGTACATAAGGTCATTCCTGGCGCAGGGCCACAAGCGTACGACTGTAAACGGGTGGTTCGGTTCTCATTCGAGAAAACGAAATATGTTAAATTTTCATTTTCATTTTCTCGCCCTGCAAAACAAAACACGGCGTTGAGTTGCGCTATTCACCAAAGCCTCTAGAATACGATGTAAAAAGTCTAAAAAAGCATTCATATACTTTGGTAGTTATCCTGTATGATATTCAAATAAGATTAAATCTATCCTATCGTGGCGCAGCGGCACAAGAGTGTGACTGTAACCAACAGGTTCTGGGTTCGATTCCGAACGAGGAGATGAAATATTTAATATTTTCAATTTAAATATTTAATGTTTCATTTCTTTGCTCTGGTATTAAGGCAAAGCGCGGCGTTGAGTTCCGCCACTCAATACGCAATGCCTCAAATTCGGCGGAAAGTGGGGAACGGAAGTGGAACGGAATGTCCTTACACTAGGTTCCCGGGTTCCCTCTGCCTACCCTGCCTCGTGCGGGATACAGCGTGAAGCTAAAAAAAAATATCTATATATTTTAATAATTTTGAATACTATCTAGAATATAGTGTTAGCAAACTGACAGTCCTCAAAACTTATTTCTTCTCTTTAATGTAGATATCTTATCTTATAATATTTATAGCTCTAATTTACTTCGGCACATTCATACAAGCTTTGTAAACCTTAAAGGCATTGTTAGCTATATAAACCCGCCTGCGGCTTCGCCCGCTTGAATTCAAACTATTTTATTTATTAATCTCATTTACTATTTTGATCTAATAACATTACCACTTAAAAGACACTATCTATACATCGAAAACTACAATTTTAGCTAAATGAATAAAACAATTTGTAGCAAATTAAACTTAAAATATTTTAAATTGACGTAACGTTTTTTATTTATGAACTGATTTAAACCAAACACAGGATGTCGATTGAATGTTACTAAAATATAATAGTGAAAACTGCATTTAAATCTGGTTAACCATTTTTGAAATTACGAACAGACAAACACACAAAATTAAAAAAAAAATCTCTATATCTATTAATTACACTAATAGACGTATTATATTTTTTTATATATCTTCCATGAATAGACAACAATCAGTTTCATATTATTATAAGTATATTATAAGATATTTTTTTTCAACTACGCTGTATCCCGCACGAGGCAGGGTAGGCAGAGGGAACCCGGGAACCCAGTATTAAAACACTCCCTTCCACTTAAACCGTTCCCCACTTTCCGCTGAATTTGAGGCATGGCGTGTTGAGTGGAGGAACTCAACGCCGCGCCTTGCCTTATTACCGAGCGAAGAAATGAAACATTTAATATTTAAATTGAAAATATTAAATATTTCATTTGCTCGATTGGGGATCGAACCCAGAACCTGTCGGTTACAGTCACAGTCTTGTGCCGCTGCACCACGACAGGCCTCATTATAAGAAATAAGTTAAAAAATGATTGCTTTGTATCTAATCTATCATTAGATATTCTAAGAAAATTTATTTAATTTGTTAGTAAAGCTGCTAGATATAGACGAGTAATAAATGAGCTTTATTTAACTCTACAGTAACTGTAAACATGGCGGTAAGGGAATGATTTTTAACCTAAATAATTACAAAAATATATTAGCTTTCTCGTCTTGTTAAAAAGACAAAACGCAGCGTTGTGTTTCGCCAGTATACAAAAAAAAATGTGTGGGAAATGGACATTTCTGAAATGGACATTGAGATACGGATGTCTTAAGACGAAGATATATACGGCCGAGAATATCAATGAATTATATTTTAATATTATAAAAAACACTACACAGTTACACGTTACCACCAAAACGAGGTATAATAAAATATGCATAAAAGTATACAACCACGCAGGCGAAGCCGCAAAAAGAACACTAGTAAATACAATAAAAATAATGAAACAAATTATCATTTTATATTGATTATAAATCGTTTTAATCCAAGTCCTATAAGGAAGTGAACAATAACTTTATATATTAAGAAGACTATTAACTATAGTAACTATTAATTTTAAATAATGTTAGTATAGGTCATATAGTATAGGCGAGGAAAACTCGATGGTCCTGAGTTCGATTTCTTATAGCACCTCTTAGTACGTAGATTCAATCCCGTCTATGGGTAGTGAAATATTTTCTCATTTAATTCCCAATGTATTGGAAATTCAACGGAAAGGGAAGCGTCTTTACACTAAGTTGCCACGTTTCGTCTGCTTACCCTGTTATGTGCTTGTTAAATGTTATATAAAACAAAGTATAAAAGTTTAACAGAAACAAACAATCGACATATTTGTAGAAAGAAGGAATACGCGCCTCAAGGAAACAAGAAGTGACATGCTTAGTTTTTTTATAAATGCGGCTATCGTCATGACCTTTCGTGATGCTGAGGCGCAAGCGAGTGACTGAGGTTTTAGGTTCGATCACCAATTGAGGGAATGAAACATTTAATATTATTATTCTCCGCTCTGGTAACAAAAAAATATAGTTAAAAAAATTACGCACAGATTACTGTTAATCGAACTAATCGACAACTGGTAACAAGGCAAGCGCCTTGTTACCAGAGCAAAAAAAATATACATTATTGTATTAATTATATTATTGTATTAATTATTTTATTAAATATGTAATTTGAAAATGTTAAATATTTCATTTCTTCGAGTGGGGATTGAACCCAAAACCTGTCGGGTATACAGTCCCACGTTTGTGCTCTTGCACCACGACAGGCCTCTAAAGTAGATATGTTTATTATATGAACTATAATAACCAGCCAATATGTTCTCTGATTGTTATATTGTGAAGGTTGCTTGGTGAGTGATTCCTTTCAGGCAATCTTTACCCGTTTGCCTGTTGCGTAAAGGCCCGTACATTAAAATTTTCTTCCATTTATCTTTATTTGCTTTTTATTGAATTGGTGTAATAAAGTGTAAATAAATAATCTAATTTCCTTGCTTTGGTAAGACTTATTGCGGCATAAATTTCCGTAATTCAAAAATCTATCTTGAATTCTCAAATACATAAAGTAGAGAGTGTGAAGTGACTTGACTCTATAATTTTTGTAACGTGTATACCTATCTGAAAAGCGTGAAGATGCAATATAAATAAATTGAACGAATAGCAAACAAACGAGTTAAAATCCGTTCCTTATGAGAGGGACACAATTTATATCCTTGATATTATAAAAGATCAACCAGTCGCTTTAAGCACAAAAGAACAGGATTCAGATAATTGTGTATGTTCATCGGAACAAGTACCTACATACAAATACATACATACACACTTACCATACATAAATACATACAGACATAAGACAAAAAAATAATTACTGAGGGGACTTTATACCTATACTTATAATAAACGTGCAATTGAAAGACATATTAAAAAAAATCTTACTTACTTAGCTTCACGCTGTATCCCGCACATGGCAGGGTAGGCAGAGGAAACTTGGGAACGTAGTGTTAAGACACTCCGTTCCATTTCCGTTCCGTAGCTGTAACCGACAGGTTGTGGGTTCGATCCCCGCTCGAGAAAATGACATATTTAATATTTTCAATATAAATATTTAATACGACGACTACGAGGCGAAACGCGGCGTTGAGTGAAACCGAGGGCGGGCCGCTATCTTATACAAATATATTTTTATCTTCACTTCGTGATTAAAAAAATTCTACCTTATGTAAATTTGTACTCACTTATATATTATCTATATTAATTTATGAATATTTAGAATGAGAACAAAATAAACCGACACTCTTGTACTATAATTACTTAAATAATTTACCAAACTTCCGGTGTACAGGAACTGAATACAATTTGAAATTCAACTAGTATAAATCATTAGATAGGAAATTGTTATCCAATGCAGCTATGCGACATTATGTATATACACTGGTCAAGTGCAAGTTGGACTCGCCCGCCGAGCCTTCCGTGCCAATTTCAATGATGTAAACGGGAAGTAGTATCGATAAAAGTTGGCAAACTTAAAATTGAAATATATAGCACATACATTTTTTAGCACTTTTTTTATTTTAATTAAAAATATTTGTATTTATCGGATTTTTTCCTTTACTTGCATTATAAATTCTAACTTCGTGCCAAATTCAAAATTGTAGGTTTTCAGGAAGTACCATATGTGATTTGATACTCTCTCCTAGGATGAATTCTGCGCCTGTTATTGGTACAGTTTTAGAATGGCTATAAATACGACCCCTCATGAAACTACATTTTTTACCTTTACGACACTTATACAGCTATAACGTATACATAGCCGGGTGCCTACCCTGGCATTTTAAATATGCGAAACATTTCCTAATGAGTGGCGGAACTAAACGCTGCATTTTGTTCTATAATTCAAAATCCTCGTTAAGTCTGAGTTAGATACATATTGGTGTGTATATATAATTACAAAATGTTTTGCATATCACAATAAATAAAACCATTTAAAATTGCAAAATATGCCTATCAATAAAAGTAATAATATTAAAATGTCAACTTCATTGTTATTACATACCTTATATAATATATAATTATCACTATAAAACATTGTCTTAAAGCTCATATTACTTACATTATTCAATATTTTTTTTTTAGTTTTAAACCTTAACTTAACTAAGTTTAGCCCGCGACTTTATTGTCAAGTAGAAATAGATAAGTTACTCTGACTGACCACAGTTGCTTACAGTGGATTAATTAGACACGATTAGCGTGATGTAATATAGCTTACAGGCTTGATGCCTACCCTGATCTAGGAGCACAAGTTTGTAGGTTCGATTCCCACTTGAGGAAATGAAATATTTCATATTTTAAATAGCGAGTAAGAATGCGAAGCGTGTTGAGTTCTGCCACTCAACACGCTATATCTCAAAGGCGGAACGTTTGTAGCGGGATGGAGTGTCTTAACATTAGGTTCCCAAGTTCCCTCAAACTACCCTGCCATGTGCGGGGCACAACGTGAAACAAGATAGCGTATAGTTTTCGTATATAACTGGACTAACGACATCGACAAAAAATAACTTTTCAATTTAAATCAGTAGATTAGCAAATTCAATCAAAATTTTCCGCTATAATATTTGTATACATTAGTGGCCGCACGCATTGTTCGTTATGGTGATTTGACAATCAATGTTGTGCTACTCCAATTTAACATCAAAAATCATTTAACATGGTAGGTAGAGGCAACTTAGGAACCTAGTGATACAACCCTTCGTTCCCATCAAGACACTTTTCCTCCTTTCCGCCGAATTCTTGAGGCATTGCGTGTAGAGTAACAGAACTCAATACCGTAATTTGTCTCATTATCAAAGCCAAAAATTTATATATATTAAATAATTTATTTCTTTATTTAATATTTTCAAATTAGTTTTTATTTCTTCGCTCTTTTATCAAGGCAAAGCGCGGCGTTAAGTTCCGCCAGTCAAGACGCTATGCCTCAAATTTGGTGAAAAGTGGGAAACAGAAGAGGAATGTAGTGTCTTAACACTAGGTTCCCAAGTTCCCTCTGCCGCGGGGTAATCATGTGATGATGGGATACAGCGCGAAGCTGAAAAAAATAAAAACCCAGTATTAAGACAGTTTGTTCTCCATTTATCATTCAAATCTTCGTTTATAATCGACTACCAGGTTAAAAACCTGGGCCAAAAATGTCTTGAAATATATTATAATCTGAATTAAAAAAATTCTGCTTATATTTTATTTTTATGTTATATCCTGTATATAACAGGCACTTCGCTACCCACTTGTGACATTGCGCTGTAAATTTCGGCATATTGCTTGCTGGATGGTGGAACTAAACGCTGCGTTTTGTCGTTTGTTTGTCTTATCAGAGCGATCAAATAGAAAATAATTCATTCCACCGAAAAGCAACAAAACCACATCAATCGAGCTCACATCTGTCACATTTTTAATCGACTGACGAATTTTCTCAGAAATTCTCTTAATTAAACTAAACTTATAATGTAAAGACTGAGCCTTAAGTATGTAATTTATATGTATTATAAAAAAAACAACTTGTTATTACAATAGTGAAGTGTACGCGAGCTTTGTTTCCTTTTGTTTTGTCTTGATGATGTTTTACTACTGGTTTATTGCATCAGATTGTTTCCCATCCCTTGACTGGATCAAACTTAGGAATTGTAAGGTACTTACAATCATTTTTATATTAGCAATTTTATAAATAACTGAATATTCGAAAGAAGTATTAACGTTATTTAAGTAAAAAGGCGGCGTTAAGTTACGCCACTCAGCGCGCAGTTCATCGAAACTGGGCGAAAAATTAGGCCACAAAGCCTTTAACACTGGTAAACCGGTAGTTCCGCCTACCATGATGCGCTAAAAAATCGTAAAGCTTTTTTACTTACAAGTAGGTATCATTATTGAAATAAATTATCATCTAGTTCATTGATAGATATTGAAAGATGATGATAAATTAATAATAATTATAATTTTTGCGTTTAAAAATAATCGTTATTAATGATTAATCAGTTATACGTGTGTAGCTAAATGGGTCACATATTGTATTTATAAATAATATTATATTATTTTTAAAGGTAAGTAATGATATCTTTGGTGTGTGCATGATGATTTTTACTATTTTTTACATATGAATATATGTACATATTTTCTCAGCTTCACGCTGTATCCTGCGTATGGCAGGGTAGGCAGAGGGAACTTGGTAACCCAGTGTTAGGACACTCCATTTCGTTCCCCATCTTACACCAAATCTAATGCATTTCTTGTTGATTGGCGGAATTCGTGGACGCATTTTGCCTTATTATCAAAAACAAATATTTATATCACAATATAAATCACATAAATGATTGATAAATTGATGACGCGATGATTTTCTGTTAGGTACTTACAAGGAAATAAGAATTATTTCAATTTCTCGTTCTAGTGCGGTGTTAATTGCTTCATTAAAAACATACTTTGGTCAGTTTGAGGCCAGTCATTGCGCTAGGGCACAAGTATGCGACTAAGCGCTAATACGACAGTTTGTGGGTTCGGTTCTCACTCGCGGACATAAAATATTTAATATTTTTAACTACTCGCTCTGGTAGCGAGGGAGAGCGCGCCGTTGAATTCCGCCACTCAGCACTTAGCAATATGCTTCCTGAATTCGAAAGAAAGTGGGGGACGGTAGTGTCTTAATGGGAACGGACGAACAGAACTTTAGCCGACCGTTTCTTTTTTTAATATACTCAGCTTCACGCTGTATCCCGCACGAGGCAGGGTAGGCAGAGGAAACCCGGGAACCTAGTGTAAAGACACTCCGTTCAACTTCCGTACCCCACTTTCCGCCGAATTTGAGGCATTGCGTGTTGAGTGGCGGAACTCAACGCCGCGCTTTGCCTTATTACCAGAGCGAAGAATTGAAACATTAAATATTTAAATTGAAAATATTAAATATTTCATTTCCTCGACTGGGGATCGAACCCAGAACCTATCGGTTACAGTCACATTCTTGCGCCACGACAGGCCTCTTTTTTAATATATATTTTTAATATATATTTTTTCCCCAGACAGTCTTAAGACAGTTAATATTTTTAACGATCCATAAATTTTACAGATTTACATTAAAATATTTTTAAATTTACTATCGGTTTAATAGACAGCGACTTCAATTATGAGTTCCATTTTTAACTAATACAAAAACATGACGTGCCAGTGCCAATTTTCTCTTATTTTTTTTCTTATTTCATTGGTAACAAATCATTGTTATGAATTATAAGGACTGGAGTTTGAGACCTGGAATTCTCAACTTCCCTCTGCCTAACCTGCCATGTGCAGGCAAAAGCGTGAAGATAAAAAAAGTATTATATTTACTTATTTTTTATTAAACTATAAGTGTACAGATTATTTATCATCTGTTATTTATGTCATAACTACTCTTCGCCCTTCAGTGAACTATAAAGATTACGTATTGTGGCACAGATACAGGAGGTAATTGATCTACTTATGTACTACTACTATCTTGGCGTAAGCGGGATGTACCAGATACGTACGTGATAAAACTGCAACACGTTTAAAACTGGCTTTAAAAACGTTTATATTTGTATTTTTTAACGTAGGCAGTAGGCATTTGGGAACCTTGTTTTAAGGAGCTCTATTTCCGTTAAGACACTTCCATTCTCCTCTTTCTGCCGAAATAAAGATTTTTTAGTGACGAGACTCAACGCCGCGCTTAGCGACGGTACCGGAGCGAAAAGAACGAAAATTTTAAATATTTTATTTCCCCGAGAAGGAATCGAATTCACAACCTGTCACCTTTACAGTCGTACACTTGTGGCACAGCGTTGTGATATCTCTCAGTCTCTATATTCAAAGATACAAGAACTAGATTTAATTCAGTTTCCACGATGATAACGATTCTAATTGTAGAGACAAACATTTATATGACTATTTGACAAGAAAAGTGCGGCGTTGAGTACCGCCGCTCAACACGCCATGTCTAGATAATTGGACGATGTATGGATCATAACACTACTTTGCAACGGTTTATGCTGCTATTGGTGGGATACAGCGTGACTTATTTCACGCTTTATCCCACCTAGGATTCTCTGTTTTTCAACGATTAACCTTAGTCTTCGATGTAGAATATCAAAAAAAAAAAACATTTACAACTACTGAAAAGACTTAGAAATAAAAAAGGAAACCATTCTCAATAAAAAAATTGCTATTCACTTAGCGCGTAGTACCCACTGTTTGTATGCTAGATAGCCCCATTGTCGGCTAATAGAGTCAATTGCTTCATCTCCACGGACGCAGGTGTAGACTAAAAATACTTCAGTAAAGTACCGGATTATTTATTTGGTATGTACTGTAGTGTGTAAAATCAATTAGGGATCGTCCATTAATAACGTGATGTTTCTTGTGGCATTTATTGGAGGGCTAAAAAATGCCACAAAAAAACAACCCCCTTGGTGATACGTGGTGAGGTTTAAACTTATTAATTACTTACTTAAATATACACGTGACGTCTTACTGCACCCCCCTTACCCCTTTGTGATATTTCGTGATTTTCGTCGAACCCCGTACCTCCTGTTCGAACCTTACGTGATTAATGAACGGCCCCTGAAATACTAAGGACTATAGTGTCAAATACGGAATTATACTCATAATATAAATGTGAATGGTGTGGCCAGTCGTGGCGCAGGGCCAGTGATAGGGTGTCGGTTCAATTCCTATCTTAAATTATATATTAATTATTTTCAAATTAAATATTTAATGTTTTCAGCGTTGAGTTCGGCCACTCAGGCTGCCAATATAGATATACAATATTTAACAAAATCAGATAAAGTTATATTTATCAAGTGACTCATCTAAGAAAAATATATATTATAAATAGAATCATTAATAAAGAGCCAGACAAACAAAAAACACACAAAACATTTATACTATTTTTAGCATTCCAATTTTTAATTAAACTAAATTTGTTTGTAATCTTTGTAATCTTATACTTAATTAAATATTTTAACTATTTTATTTAATTTCATCAGAATTGAACTACCATATCGGATTTGAATAATTTCTTTTGCACCAAGTTATCAAAAGTCCGGGAGTACTGTGGATGTCTTGGACATTCCAATTGAATCTGTTCTAATCTGGTAGCCGTCAGTTGTGCTGTGTGTGATCTAGCGTTGTCTATACGTATTCGTGCAGCAGCACAGAAAACTATAATGAGCAAAACGCTTAGAAATAACCTTCTTTGGTTTTCACACAGAGCGATATGATGAGTACATCAGACTATCATCCACTTTTCATCATTGGAATTGATTAGATTTAAAAATTCTTCATTATTGTGCTAGTTAATGAAAGTAACGCAGAAGTCAACGTCAACTTTGCTTAACTCAATTTGTGAGGTTACCAACGCCCTAAGCCCTTTGAGCCGTTTTCGCAGCACTGGAACAACTGGAACAACAGTTCACGTAAAAAACGTAATATTTCAAGTTTTCCATTTTGTAAGCTTAGTGATACAAGCAGAAAAGAACAGAAGAATAAAACAAATTAAAGACGGTTAATAAAACAAAGATATATATATATATATATATATATATATATATATATATATATATATATATATATATATATATATATATATATATATATATATATATATATATATATATATATATACAAATCTCTAATTCCTATTGCCTTTGTACATAGCTACATATTTTTTTATGAGAAGTTTTATTTCTTAAAGGCGATTCTGAGTTCCGCCACAAAGTACGCAATGACTGGAAATTGAAGAAATATTGAGGAATTTTGCTTTATTTTTACTATATCTGGAACTATAGACGAATTTCATTGAAACTTTTTTGGTCAGTAGCTGATAAGCCTATGCAACTTACAGGATATAATTTGTTACTAAACTGGAACACCTGATCAATCGAAGATCTAAAACCACCAGCTAGTATGTTAAATATTATTAGGAAACGTTAACAAAAATGCACCCACCTGGGTGGGCCACCTTTAATATATTTTGTAATTGTAAAATTGTTCTATTACAAAATACGAACAAAAATTAAATGACAAAAATAGCTAACATACGCTTCAACCGACCTCTACTTGACCTACGACAATAATTCGGACGTTAATAATTAATTATTATTTCAGTTTTTTTAGCTTAAGTACCTAGTGTTAAGACACTGCGTTCTCCTTGAGATATTTCCGTTTTCCACTTTCCTCTGAATTATAGAGACATTTCGTGGTAAGTGGCGAAACTCTACGCCGCGCTTTGCCATCTTGCCATTGTGAGGAAATTAAAATATTAAATACACAACTCGTCGCGCTCATAGCGGCAAGCTTGTGCCCTCCGCCACGTCTGACCTCTATTTTTTTATTTTTTTAATATTTTTAATTTCATTACAAGAAATACATATTTTCAGTTTCCTACTATATTTTCATATTTATTTAAAATATATTTCCTTGAATGCTGATATATCTGAAATTAAATTATTTGGACGAGGTTGAATGAGAACGAAAAATGCTCGTTTTACTTGCTTAACAGGATAAAAGTACGTACTCAAGACACTTTTTGCCATTAATACACAAATTATAAGGTTTTTTTAGCTAATATGAACTACATGAATGAACATGCCTATCATGATAATCATGATTATCACTAACAGATTTCCTTTCCAGAAAAAGAAATTAAAATAGTGTAAAATACATATTTCTCTTTGCTCAACAGGTAAACCATGGGTTCTATACCACGTGTGTCTGTGGTATCTGGTAACCGGGTGCCAGTGCCGGCGGCGCCGCTCACCAAGCACCTGGAAAGTATGGGCGCCGCTGATAGAACAGCTCTAATATACTCAGGTATGATATATCAAAGAAATGATTTATATATAATTATCATTGTAACTTAAAAGCAAATGTAAATGTGTGTTTTGTGCCGTGTGATTCCGCCTTAGAATAGCATCACCCTGGTACTGATGTTGTCGTAAGAGGCGACTAAAGTGCGCGTGGTAGAGTCACGTTGCCAGTAATGGCAACACGCATGGGCAGACTCGACCGGATTATTACCACCCCCAGCATTTAAGACCGGCGTTAAGTAGTGGCTTTGGCTACTGCGTTTCGCATTAGGTAATGCCGGGCCCCGGTGCTCTTCCACCTTAAAGGACGGCAACGCTCCTGTAGCTCCTCTGGAGTAACTCGGGGCCGTGGGCGACGGTGATCACTTACCACCAGGTGACCCGTACGCTCGTTTGCCGTCTTTTCTATAAAATAAAAAAATAAATAAATAATACAAATACAGTGTGCTATACTGATTGCCGGCTTCTTTCTAAAGGAAGGTAACCTTCTCTTATATACATTATTAACATATTTTATTAAAAAATCTTCACGTTATATAATATATATATATATAATATATTTAAATAATATATTTAAAAACATTAACTTATAAGTCAAAGTCAACATCAAGGGCTTTTTGTAAAAGAATATAATTTTTACCGTAAATTTGAATATTATGCGGCGTTGAGTTCCACCATTCCATTCTTAAGACTAGGCTCCCTCTGTCTATCTTACGTATGCAAAATACAATGGGAAGTATTTTGTTTATCTATTAACATATCTTTCCAAAAATGAAATCCATTTTAAATTCCTCAAGAACCAAGTTTATTACAAAAATAGTTTTATATTATTACAATAATTTAAATTCCTGTTCTCAATTTGTTCTAAAACTAAGTACGTACTTGAATTCATTATTTCATAAACTATTTACCTACGACTGGTCAGTTATCAAGATATTTCAAACATATTATTAAGGACAATAAAATAACAGATTTGAAATAACCGTTAGAGTTATATTAAATATAAATATATTTTAATTTTGATTTCTTTTGATTTATTATTAATTTAACCAGCAAGCGGTTCTACTTCCGGTAGAGAAAGAGTGCCTTAGATCTATGCTCTCTCCGCCTCCCTTGTTGTATGCGGTACACAGTGCGAATACTAATCTTAGAAGTGTCGATGGAATACGGAATTCAACGCTATTTTTCGAAAGGAAAATAGCCGAAAACAATAGAAAAAAAAATAAAAAATATTCACCTGATCGAAAATCGAACCTATGACCACTTCGTTATACTATCAAGCGCAACATCTTCCTAAACAATAAATATATGTCATATATTATACTAAATATTTGAAAAGAATATAAAAATAGAAAAAATATATATTTTTTTCAATTCAAAAATATTATAATATCCTTAAATAACACAACATTTTGTATATTTTTTATTTATTTTTTTAACTTATCCTACACAGCAGAGAACCTAGTGTCAAGACTCTCTGTTTCTCTGTTTTTTAACATTACTTTTATTTATTCAGACGAAACAAGTAATGCACGGGTAAGCTATGCAGAGTTGGACGGCCGCAGTAACGCTATGGCCAGGGCCATAGCTGCGCACGCGCGGCCCACCGGCCCTAATATTGATCAAGATTATGTAATCGCTGTTTGTATGAAGCCTACACATAAGTGAGTATATCGAAAACATGTTTTTTAGTAGTCATTTGTAACAGTCTATCGTGGATTTGGAAGACTACGTTGCACTGTTAACACTGTGGATTCGATGCCCACTCAAATGGAGAATGATTCTGTTTAATTATTTTTCATATCTTCGCTGTACTAGAAACATGTGATAAAAAATGTGTATCTATCTATCTATAGAAATATGTTTCTGTCTGTAGATAAAAAATCTTGAATTAAAATTGTAAATATTGGAAAGCGGTGTCGAATCCTCCTACTTAATACATAAATATATTGAAAATGGATGAATAATGGAATGCGGATTATCTTACCTATATAACCCCGCTAAGTATTAAAATGTTTGAAGCTTTTTTTAGCTGTATTTTATTAGCTAATATCTAATGATAGATGTACTTTTGGTCATTGTAACTTTGGCACATATGTAGATATATTGAGATGAAAGTATATAGCATTCCATATCCATGGATTCACTGTCTAAACGCCCTTTACTTTGCAAGGTGAAGAGCTTAAAGTTTAATCACATTATGTAGAAAGATTAAAATTATAACTGAAAGTTAACTTAATGTTATTGAAATAAAATTTCGATGGAGAAATATTTAATTCTTACATTTTAATATAAAAGTTATTCGTTTTAGTTTTGACGTAAATGTAATTTATATTATAAATATTTTATATCATAACAATAATAAGAAGTAATAATACCTTTTTAACTTCACTTATTTTAGTTCTTTGAAAATTATAGTTTCGGTAAGTAAAAATGATTTAACATTTCTATTTATACTCTTGAGGCTTTTCATGGGGCTGGGGCATAAGCGCGTGGCTGTAAATGGGACAGGTTGTAGTTTTGATTTCCACGCAAGGGAATGAAATATTTAATATCCTCATTACTTCGCTCTGGTAACAAGGCAAAGCGCAGAGTTGAGTTTCGCAACTCAGCACGTAATGGATTAAACTCGATGAAGACTGGGGAACAGTATTGTTTTATGCGAACGGTTCTTGACACTGGGTTTCTAAGCTCCCTCTGCCTTAACTGGCATAAGCTAAAATAAAACTTATATTCACTATAATATAAAAAAAATATTATTAGAATTGTTTTATCAATATATTAGTTTTTATAATATACGTGTACACAAAAGTAACATAACGTATGTTATAGCATCACATTGTATATGTACAACGCACATAAAGAGGATGGGCTTCCTAATCTCCATTTTTCATGTGTATGTGAAATATTAGATGTTGAGTAGTGGAACTTAATGCTGCGCTTTTTTTTTCCCGGAGTGGAAAAATTAAAATAGGTAACTACGCGTTTAGTCGCACACTTTTGCTCCTGCGCCACGACCCAGCATCTAGGGTCCTGGCAGGGTAGGCAAAGCGAAGTTGGGAGCCCAGTGTTAAGATACTTTATTTGCACGCTTTGTCTTACTACCAGAGCGAAGAAATAAACATAAATATTACATGTCCTCCAGTCGGGAGTGAGCAAGTGTGATTGAGGCTATACGGGTTGTAAGTTTTAAAACTTACAACCCGTATAGCCTCAATCACGCTTGTGCCCCTGTGACTGGCCACAACTTTTATTTTACCAGATATAACTTACATAACTTGTTTCAGTACGATAATAACCCTTCTTTCCACTTGGAAAGCGGGAGCAGCGTACGTGCCTATGGAGCCAAGCTTCCCGCAAGGCAGAATAAGCCACATATTGAAGGACTCTCAACCCTCATTGGTCATTTATGATGACACAGGTGTGTATTTAGTAGGCTGTTATAAGACTGTAAAGTAGTGACTTAGGTCATGAGTTTATATATATATATATATATATATATATATATATATATATATATATATATATATATATATATATATATATATGTATATATATATATATATATATATATATATATATATATATATATATATATATATATATATATATATATATCCTCGTTACTGGAACAAAGAAACGAAATTGATAAATAAATAATTTCCTCGAGTGGGGCTCAAACACACACCCCGTCGCGTTTACTCACGTCTAATCTCCTGCGTCACGGCAGGCTAAAAAAAGATATTATCTACAATTATCATTCGTAGGCAAACATGTCAAGTTTTTATAGAATAAAGAACTGCGTCAGCTAATTGTTTATCAATTACTTATACACATATGTTATCATAATAAGAATACCTATGTTAATGTAAAAACTGCGTTGCTATATAATTATTTTATGTGTCATACTAGTGTGCAGTCCGCGGCTTCGCCCGTTGGAATAAACGAATATAAAATGTTATTTTTTTGGGCCATTGTAATAATATGTGATTGTAAAACGCGATAGTTCTGCATTTAATTTTGTCTAGAGAGAATTAATTATTGATTATTTTCATTTCCTTGCTCTGGTAATAGGACAATGTGCGGCGTTGAACTCCGTCACCCAATACGCAATGAAATTATTTTATGAAATTAAAAAAATAGTTATATTCCTAGAGCAGATTAGGCTGATGGAACTTATTGTTAAGACACTTCGTTCGCCACTTTTACCCAATTATCAAGACATGGCGAATTGAATGGCGTTGCTCAACGCCGCACTATGTCCTATATACTAAATTCATAATAATCATATATTTATCATTTTCCATAGCAAATCCTGCAATGTTCAACGGGAGCGGTGTTCCAGCCATTTCGTTTGAGGAGTTGTCTTTAGAAGCCAGTGGCTTACCAGCAGACAGGCCAAATGAAGACGAAGTTCTCGTGAAAACCGACGCTGATACTATTGCTATCGTTTTATATACTTCCGGCAGTACTGGCATACCTAAGGGTGAGTGACATTTGTATTGCGACCCACAGGCGGCTTCGGCCGTTGATAATTATTGTTATTTTAAGGCAAATCATAGAAAATAACCAATATATAATCTATAGTAAGCTATAGTAGTAATGTTAAATATAACCTAAATTCGTTCAGTAGTTTTTATGTGAAAACGAAAGAAACATTGTCATAAATTTTCTCATTTTTATTATATAAATATAAAATAATAAAATAAAGTATTATTACATTTTAGTAAGATGTTTTTACGATGTTCGAATTATTTGTTATTAAATATAGATTTAATTTATTAAAAAAATTAAAACTGCAAGTATTAACTTCATAGAATGTTTTTTTTAATGTATTAATCTCAAAAACTATTAGTCCAAATCGAAAAATATGTATTCCACGCTTTCGAAACTAAATGCTCATACTCATACTCAGCTTAACGCTGTATCCCGCACATGGCAGGGTAGGCAGAGGGAACTTGGGAACCCAGTGTTAAGACACTCCGTTCCACTTCCGTTCCCCACTTTCCGCCAAATTTGAGGCATTATGCGTTGAGTGGCGGAACTCAATGCCGCGTTTTGCCTTGTAGCCAAAGCGAAGAAGTGAAAAACATTAAATATTTAAATTGAAAACATTAAATATTTTACTTCTTCGAGTGGGAATCGAATCCACAACCAGTCGGTTACAGTCACACCCTTGTGCCGCTGCGCCAAAGCCGCTGTGTCGCTGCGAAAATAAATATATTTTTTTAAACGTGTAAGAATTAGAATATGGCGAGAGTAGGGGCATAACAACGTATGGCTTAACTTATCAGAGCGCTAGGAACAGTTTTCAATGAGACACGGGTTCAAATCCAGTTGTGTAAAAATTTTTATGTTTTTAAAAAAAGTATATATATTTTGATATTGGATAGTACATTTATAAAGGATGCGACTTGACTTAAGCAAATAAGTAGTTAAAAGGTAGTAGGTAGTGTATATAAAATTCCATATATAATTAATCATTGGGTTTCCACAACAAGCAGATATGTGATGATAGGCATATGGCCGATAGATACCTCATTAGGATCATATATGAAAATGATTATTTCTAAGAATTCCAGTAAGCATTTATATCGTTTTCCTCGTACGTAGCAAGAAGAAGAATTTCTTCTATGCACATTTAAACGACATGTTATACATTTTTGATAACAACTTACATTTTTGCTGATAATAAAATCTGATTTATAAAAGTTAAATTATCTCTATAATGAGTGTAGATATTAACATATAAACATTTTTCCTTGCTTTTTGTTTGCTTTACGCTATGTTCCGTACATTAACGTATGGAACAAAAGTGGAGTGAAATATGGGGAACGGAAGTGCCTTATTGGGAACGTAGAATTTTAACACTGCGTTCCCAGGTTCCATTTGCCTACATTATCAGGGGCGGGATACAGCGTGAAGCTGAACCAATTCGAAAAAAAAAAAAACTAGCGACATTTTCCTAAGCAGTATCTAAATTTCATAAGAATATATTGTTTACTCGTAAAGCTTATTACTTAAGAATCCTAGTAATTAGTTTAGATTCCTTACTTAGTCTGCATGCCTTATAACGGCATAATGCTCACATGCTCATGTTAATCGATATTGTTAATCGATTCTACACATTTATAATGAAATAATTATTCGATACTTCACAACAATCTTTCTCTTAGGTATTTTAAAACATTTTTATTAGTTTTAATCGTGTTTATGTTTGTTTGTAACGGAACATTTGAACTTCTTTGAAATGACAGATTTATTTTGCCTACTCAAGGACAATGCAATAATCTGGAAAAAAAAAACCGATCAAGTTCCGTAATCGTTTCCTAATTGAAGGTAAACGGTAATTACAACATACAAAAATTGACAAACTTACCTACATATATGCTTTAATTTATATATCAATGCATGTAAAGGATATATATATATATATATATATATATATATATATAATATATATATATATATATATATATATATATATATATATATATATATATATATATATATATATATATATATATATATATATATGTGATACAATGATGTTTTATGCAGGCTGATTTTTATTCATCGACAATACCATATTAGTATATATGAAGTTATTTGAAAATGAATATGTAGACGAAGGTAATACTGAATAACATTAACCAACGTAGGGAAATGAAATTTAGCCGTGTGATTCCGCCTTAGAATAGGATCACCCTGGTACTGATGGTGTCGTAAGAGACGACTAAAGTACGTGTGGGAGAGTCACGCTGCCAACACTGGCAAGACACATGGGCAGAATCGACCGGATTATTACTACTCCTGGCATTTAAGGCCGGCGTTAAGTAGTGGCTTTGGCCACTGCGTTTCGCATTGGGTAATGCCGGGCCCCGGTGACCATCCACCTTAAAGCCGACAACGCTGCCGTAGCTCCTGAGGTGCTACATGGGGCCGTGGGCGACGGTGATCACTTTACGTGACCTGTACGCTCGTTTGCCATCTTTTCTATAAAAAAATGAGATTGGAACGTTTATTGTTAGAATAATAAAGAAACTATCACGTTTCTATCGAATTCCATGACTTACAACTTGTTTGAGCATTTTTTTTTTTCATTTAGACCAACTACCAATATATTTTAGTAACTGATTTAAATTTCAGTTTAATTAATATTACTATAACTAAATTACAGACAACAAAAAAGTCTGTAAAATAAAAATAACAAATATTTTAAAATAGATAAATAACTAAAAATATATACGAAGAACGGAAGCAAGCATAAAATTGATACTATCGAAAATTTAAATAAATTACAGAATTATCAAAGAAATAGCTTCCACAATGATCAAAATTATTATCGCCAAGATGAACATATCTTAAATAAAATTACGAACGTATATATACGTAATGTAAAAAAGGCATAATTATAATACAATAAAGAATATTAATTAAAAACATATAAACATGAAAAATAAATCTCGGTCAGCATTAAAGGCGTTTTATTAAGACGCATAATGCTCTACGCGAAGGCCACTGTTATTAATTGCTTCGTACAAGGTTCGATTTGAGTATTTCATCTTTTTAGGATTCCGTATTTCAAAAGAAATGGAATCGTTATACGATCACTTTTATGTCTGACTGTCCGTATGTATGTGTCCGTTTGTATATCTGTTTGTACTTCTATAAAGTTTTATTAGATTTTTTAAGATCGTATGGAGATATTAGCTTAATATATATCAAATATGTCTACGATTATTGGTATCTTACACTGAAAACATTGATTTCTAAATTAATGCATTTTTTTAATAATCAAAATGAGCGCGTGCTAAGTACTGAGCAGTCTTGTTTAATTGCCTCTTATTTAAAACCTATAGGGTATTTTCCAATTATAAAAGATAAAATTTAATAATAAGACAAAAGGCGGCGTTGAGTTCCGCCACTCAACACACAATGTCTCAAATTCGGTAGAAAGTGGGGAACGAAACAGAACATCTTAAAATTAGGTACTATCAATTCAATTTCCCGCGTGAAGCTGAATATTAATATATAAATTACAAAAAAAATACTATAACAAACTTTTATTTGTAGTTAATTTTATATAAAATCATTGCATACACTTTCAAACTTGATTTTGTCGGCATTAATGAATTACTTACCCTTGATATAATCCTGAAATCGACATGAACCTTAGGTGGACGAATCCGACTCGCACTTAACCAGTTTTTTGTATACCGTTTAGTGGATTTCGTAATGGACCTTCATTTTGAATGAAAGATGCTTAACCAGGATATGTAATTATTGTAAGACATTTATATCATCAAATTTAATTGTTAAATTAAGAGTATGTACTACATATTATTTATTTCCTACGTATCCCATAACTGCTTGTGATGAGGTTCCCATTTTTTTTTACATTCAGGCTGTATCCCACACATGGGAGGGTAGGCAGAGGGAACTTGGGAACCTAGTGGTAAGGTAGTAAGGTAAGTAATATTCCGTTCTGTTCCCCACTTTTAGTTGAGTTTGGTGCAAGCAAGTACTTACAAACTTATCGACATTATATTATTTTCAAATTATCCTATAATTCATTTTTCAGATATACTCGTAGTTATGGAATTCTTTCATTCTTTGTCCTTCCTCATTAAATAGATGAAAAATAATTGTAATTTATTATTCTTTTAACACTGACTTGAAAATTAGTATACACAAACAGCTCTAATAATGAAATTGTTGGCAATGAGCCAGATGTGTTTAGTTTGAATTTCGAAGAACTATTGTAGTTTTCACTTCTATGAAATATTTTTAAAAAAATATAGCCAAATATGCCCTAAATATTATACATTTACTAAAGAAATATTCTTCTTTGCTCTAGTTGTAGTTTCATTTTTTTTGTAAAGTACTATCGCAGCAGGTATTATTATTTATTCAGATGTATAAACTATATAATAACTCTAAGAGTTTCATCGAAATTTGTTTTGTTATATATATATATATATATATATATATATAATATATATATATATATATATATATATATATATATATATATATATATATATATATATATATATATATATATTTTTGTAAAGTACTATCGAAGCAGGTATTATTATTTATTCAGATGTATAAACTATATAATAACACTAAGAGTTTCATCGAAATTTGTTTTGTTATATATATATATATATATATATATATATATATATATATATATATATATATATATATATATATATATATATATATATATATATATATATATATATATATATATATATATATATATATATATATATATATATATATATATATATATATATATAAAAAAATTTACACGTATATATGAAATATTCCACAGGTGTACGTCTACCGTACTCAGCGATATGCAACCGTCTCTGGTGGCAATTCCGTAACTTCGCTTTCTCAGATACAGAAAATGTATGCGTTTGGAAAACAGCATTGACTTTTGTTGATTCTGTATGCGAAATATGGGGTCCACTGTTACATGGGAGGACTCTGTTGATACTGTCCAGAGAGACTACGAGGGATCCGCAGAAGTTGGTGCGCATTTTGGCTGAGTTTCAGGTAACATTTTTTTACTAATTTTAAAGCTTCACGCTGTATCCCGCACATGGCAGGGTAGGCAAAGGAAACTTAGGAGCCTAATGTTAAAACACTCCGTTCCATTTCCGTTCCCCATTTCCCGCCGAATTTGAGGCATTGCGTGTTGCGTGGCGAAGCTCAACGCCGCATTTTCCCTTGTATCAGAACGAAGAAATAAAAATATTAAATATTTCATTTCCTCGAGGGCGAACCCACAATAATATTATATATATATATATATATATATATATATATATATATATATATATATATATATATATATATATATATATATATATATATATATATATATATATATATATATATATATATATATATATATATATATATATATATATATATATATATATATATATATATATATATATATATATATATTATATATATATATATATATATATATATATATATATATATATATATATATATATATATATATATATATATATATATATATATATATATATATATATATATATATATATATATATATATATATATATATATATATATATATATATATATATATATATATATATATATATATATATATATATATATATATATATATATAGAGGAAAGTGACCAAATATGGAATACCATTTTGTTTTTTGAATATAATTTGCACAAACTTTAGAATTAAAAATCATTTTGTATTTAATAATAATTATCATATATTTGCGCTTTATTTTGTAACAAGTTTTGGTTACAATGACTAATTTTAATCAAAATAAAATAAAAAAAACTAAATAATCATAAAGGTATCTAAATATGGAATAGGTACCCATATATGGAATACCATAAACACTATGAAAATTTAACCTTTATTTAAAAGAGATTCTTTGGAAACTTTGGTATAACAGAGAAATTGAAACAAATTATTTGCAAAAATCACAAATCCAGGCATCAGACTCTGGTTCCACGCAACCATTATGTGCCCAGAGCCCACACATAAGGCACTTGCCCCACGTTTCTAAATGGGTATCATTTGAATACAGCATAACACAGAAAATACACTCTAAATCTTCAGAGTCTGGATCTGTATTTCCTATCAAGGTATCGGGCTCACTGTATCAAAAAGCATCATCATCAGCATCATCTGACTTAGGGTTAATCTTTTCTCTTGGCTTTTTTTCCTTTTGATTTCTTCTCGTTTTGTTTTTTCTATTTATGTTCTTTGGCCATTTATTTTCTTTTTCTTCTTTCTTCTTACTTTTTTCTATGAGACCGTTCTTATAATCTATAACAGATGCTTTTCGTCCTCTATTAGGTTCCCTTTTCTTTTTTGGTAATGTACTGATGTCATATGGAGAAACCAATCTTAAACTACTGCGAGAAAAATAGAAAAATACATTTAATTTATAATTAACAAAATAATCAAATCAGTTGATGCTTAAAAGAACCAATTATGGAATATTCCATAACTGGATACTATGATTTGTCCATATTTGGATTTTCCAACGGATTGAAACTGAAATTTATATGATTATATTTGATAAGGTAAAACAATCAAATACTGTTAAAACCCACAAAAGAACATATAAACTATATCTAGAAGCTATAACAACAATACTGTGTATACTTTTTGAACGAAAAAAATGTGTTTTTTACATACCTTAGAAAGTTATACGAAAGCGACAAAACAAAACACCGCGACTGTCATGAAAAGGCTTGCTCAACTTACATTTTACGACTTCTACGCGGGTAGGTGGACAAGAAGAAGAGAACAAACACTGTTTACTGTGTTTATCAGTTTCCGTTTGATAGAAATGCCAGTATTCCATATTAGGGAACTATTCCATATTTGGCAACTTTCCTCTACATATAAAATTAACTTTTTTCAGATTAAACGCTTAGTGCTAGTTCCGACGCTACTTAAATCAATACTGATGTATTTATCATTGAATCCATCTGAAAGGCCGTTGCAATATTTAAAATTGTGGGTTTGTTCCGGTGAAACGCTTAGCAAGGAGCTGGCAGCGCAATTCTTCCAATATTTTAGCGACCAAAATGGGTATAAGTTGGCCAATTTCTATGGAAGCACTGAAGTGATGGGCGATGTCACATACTTTGTCTTGGAGAAGGCGAGCCAGTTGGAAATGTTCCCTACTATACCGATTGGTGAGCTACTTATATATTATATTAGATATTATTATATAGACAATAATAGTAATATATAGACAAATTTTATTAATTTTATAAATTTATTAACCTATTTTTACATTTGTATTTAAATTGTCTTACAAACTGGCCAATTCAAATATAACTAGATCTAAAATACTTTAAGATCTCATATCGTTAAAGACAGCAATTGCTATAGATATCTGGTATAACAAACAAATTGAGTTTCGTACTTGTGCATTATGTAGTTCCTATAAATATATATTTTAATTTTGTAGAGAGCCTGGCACTCGTTTAGATCTCCATTTTTTTTGCGGTGAAGTCTACAGCCAAGCATAAGTTTAATGTTGAACTTGGCTCACCTATTTCAATTTAATATTTTTGCTGAGATCATATTTTAAAGCGTTTCATGAAAAAAGTTATATATTTCTTACAAATATTATTCTGTCAGTATCTCAAAAGTTTAGACTGGGTCAAATTTGGTATTTTATATTTATAATTAAAAACAAAAAATCAGGGCGTTTGGCACAGTAGGCGGAGGGTACGTGGCAACGTGATGTTAAGACACTCCGTTCGTTCACTTTCGAGCGAATTTAAGACATTGCGTTAGTAAAATGAAAACAGTAAATATTTTAATTAAAAATAATAAATATTTTTTTTTCTCAAATGAAGATCGAACTCACGATCTGTCGCGCAGTTACACTCTTGTACCACTGCACACGATAGGCCTCAAGATTTTTTTTATATTCAAATTAAAAAAAAGTGTATAGACGAAGATTACCAATGAGTACTACATTTTACTACGAGTATAATCAACCATATTAACAAGCTACAATTTAGGGAAAAAGTGGGGAACGGAAGTCTCTTAACACTAGGTTCCCAAGTTCCCTCTGCCTACCCCGCCATACACTAGATACATCCGGGAACCTAAAATACTAATGAAACATTCCTATAGGTGCACCGCTAGACAATTGCGCAGTATATCTGTTAGATGAAGAAATGAATCCTTCAAGGGAATCTGAGCCCGGTGAGGTTTGGGTGTCGGGCAGGAACCTCGCCAAAGGTTACGTTGGTGGTCAGGGGGCGGAGAAATTTTGCGACAATCCCACGCTTCTCATCCCGGTATGTATAATAGTTATTTCTTCATACATATGTAACTTCCTAGACACATTCTAAGAGACACTGGTTCAAATCCTTACGTACATAATTTTAGTAATATTTACAAATTAAAGATTACAGATCAACAGATGATGTACGTTTATACAAAATATATATAGCCCCATTGAAAAAGAAAAATTATTACAAATAAATTTATTTGTACGTTTTAATTTTTTTCTGATTACATTTTTAGAACGTATTGCTCAGTTGGTCACAGCACTTGGGCGGTTTCAAACAGGCGTGGGTTCAAATCCCGCTACTTTTAATATTTCTATTCGTTTTCCAAAAAGTATCTTACTTTTCCAAATGCTTAATCACTTTAAATTTGATAAAAAAAAATGTTTTATAATTTGTTCTAATATTAAATTAGTCTCGCAATCGTTGTTTCCATACAGATTTCGGCCGTCTTTACCGTACTGGGGATTTCGGTATTTTACACAAGGGCCTGATACTGTTCGCCGGCAGAACTGACGCGCAGGTGAAGATCAGGGGGCACAGAGTCGACCTCACCGAAGTCGAACGAGCTGTGCAGAATATTAATGGCGTGGAAAAAGGTAATATTTCTTCGTAATCTCCTTTTACAGCTGAATTCGGTACTTAACGCCGCGTCTTACCTTTTTTACGAAAAAAAAAAGAATCAATTTCACAATGTATTCCGCACGTGGCAGGGTAGGTAGAGGGAACATGGGAACCTAGCGTTAAGACACTCCTTTCCACCTCTGTTACCCACTTTTCACCGAATTTGAGGCATTGCGTGTTGAGTAGCGGAACTTAACGCCGCGTTTTGCCTTGTACTAGAGCGAAGAAATGAAAACATAAAATATTTAAATTGAAAATATCCTTAGTGATATTTCACTTAGGAAAAAACGTTCTTTCCTAAACGATCGCTACGTTCAAATTGTCATACGTTTTCTAAAGTAACGTTTTTTTAAAGCTGTGGTCCTGTGCTACGGCGTGGTCACGGGGAACCCGGAAATACTTGCGTTCGTGACCGTCGAGGAAAACGCGCGCCTCTCCGGACACCATATTGAGGCGGCTTTGAAGAATTCTCTAACACAGTATATGATACCTCAGGTAATTATTTCCATACCTTTTGTTTTAGCAAGTAGGTGAAGGGTGCTTGGAACACTTTGTTACTCAGGTTACGCCTAACTTTAATTGGCGGATCTTAACGCTGCGTTTTTTTTAATATCAGTACATACATCTTTATTATATTAATAAACAATAAATAAAAAAATACATTATATTAATGGAAAATATATTTATATTACAGGTAATTGTAATAGAGAAGATTCCACTACTCGTCAACGGCAAAGTGGACAGACAAGGCCTGTTGAAAATGTATGAAAATACAAACAATAATGGTAAGAAACCGAATTGGAAAGTAACTAATTTAAATTACTTAGCAAACAAAAAAAAAAAATTTTTAGACATTATATAAAATTTCACTGTATCGGGATTTGAACCCACACCTCGGGAAAACCATCCAAACACTGTAATAGTAACTATTTCTTGGATTTTAAACAGATAATTCATCTATATTTATTTTAAATAAACCATTCATTTGGTTACAAAATAAATAAAATATTTCTTCCAAAATCATATAATATTTCAACTCTCTTTTTTTTTCACATCTTCTATCGTGAGAAAATTGCTCATGTTTTTGAACTGTAGCTGTTCAATTTTCGATTTAATAAGAAACAAAAGTATTTAGCTAATTATTACATTAAAAAAATAACAATATTTTTCTTTTTAATATTTTTAAAGTTTAAAAATTCACACTTAAGGAACGAAAGATGCTTTCGTAGCAGGATTTGAACCCGCGCCTCTTGGAAACCGTTCAAGCGCTCTGACCAACTACGCCATACGTTCTTATCAAACTTCGTCTCAATTCTTATACGTTTGTTACAACTTAGTTATGTTGTGTAGTGCCGTATTTTATATATACATATTTCCGTTCTCAAAAGACAATTTGCAAGATTAATATTTTTACTTGTTTTTTAATTTTCATCCGCAGTAAGAAAGGAAACATACTTATTTGTAGTTTTGTTTGTTTTTTATTTGTTATTTTTAAGTATTTACTACATAAAATTCACCTACATAATTTTAATAGCAAAATGGTCAATATGGTTTACACCCATACCTCGCTTTGCCTCGTCGTTTCGTTTTGCGTTGTTTTTTCGAAATTGCGTCGCTGCTTAATTTTCCCTACTTTTCACTGTGCGTCGTTACATTTTCGAAGTTGCGTTGTTTTGGATTTGAGTCTTTCAATTTTTTTCCTAAAACATGGCAACACCTTTATTTTTAAATGCGCCATGACATCAAAATTTGAGGATTCCCTTTCTAACTAGAAATCAACGCAAATTTAATACAATTTTATTTTTACTTTGTTTTGCTTATTTTAGAAGTTCAGTTTGTTTTGTTTAATTGAATATTTTTTTTTGTATTTTATTTTTATTTGAAAAACTGTACTTTTTTCAATTTTATTTTCGTAAACCTGGATCTTGGATCATTAAATGCTTTGCTATAGAAAATCTATTTTCACTTTGCATCGTTTCAATTTGCGTCGTGTTTTTTTTTGGAACATAAATAACCCAACGCAAAGCGAGATATTGGTGTATTTCGAGTAAAAGATTCTTTAAAAGATAGAATAGACACATAACATTGTAATGTGAGTTTTATTGTATATTTTTAGCTCAATTCTGTATTTAGTAGGCTGGTTAGGCAAATTTAGTGGTAAGTGGGGAACGTAACGGAGTGTCTTAACACTAGGTTCCCAAGTTCCCTCTGTCTACCCTGCCATGTGCTGGATTACTGTCGTTAACAGTCACACGTTTGTGCCGCTGCGCCACGACATGCCTGAATATTTTGATGTACGAAATTGTTTTAATATAGATTAAAATAAAAAATACGTAATTGTATATAAAAATTGTATATTATAATTTATACAATTCAATAATAACATTTAATTGGAACAGGAAAAAAAAATGTTCAAATATAACAGGAAAATAAAAAAAAATATAAAAGCTAATTATTGTCGCAAACTAATTAAGACAGTCGTTGATTAACTTCTTAAGTAAATTAATGATTTAAGGAAAATGCTTTCGTTGTAACTAAATTAAAATATTTATTTTTAAATGTAAATCTACAGTTAGGAAAGAAATTACCTACTTATTTAGATAAGGTTTAAAAATTTGAACGTAGCGGTGTTTAACACCGTGGTTCTGGACCTTGGACGGTTTCCAATCAGTGCGGGTTTAAACTCCGTAATGTTAAAATTTTTATCCGCTTTCAACTGTACTTTTGTTGCATTATATATGATTTCATTGTATTTTAAATTTTCAAAGGTAAGAAGAGTAAATGTTATGTTTCTCCATTTCTTTTCCTTTACGAATGTAAAAAATTATATAATATTTGTAATATTTTCATATAATTATTATTTTATCAGCTTCACGCTGTATCCCGCACGAGGTAGGGTAGGCAGAGGGAATCCGGGAACCTAGTGTTAAAACAATCCGTTCCACTTCCGTTTCCCACTTTCCGCCGAATTTGAGGCATTGCGAGTTGGGTTGCGGAACTCAACGTCGCGCTTTGCCTTTTTACCATATAATTAGTATTAATTATTCATATAATTATCATCAAGAAATTTTGTAAAAAAACGTCAGAACAAACTTTGAAGATGCTAACAACATAAGTTGTAACAAGCGTATACTAATTTCGATGTAGCTTGATGAGAACGTATGGCTTAGTTGGTCAGAGCGCTTGGACGGTTTCCAAGAGATGCGGGTTCAAATCCTGCTTCGTTAATTTTTTTATGTCTTTTTAAATTTAGTATTTTTCTTTCCTAAATGTGGAATAACTGTTTGAAAATTGTAAATGATTAAAAAATGATCCTTTCCTAAAGGATATAATTTAAAAAAATAATTAAAAAAACTAAATATTAACATGTATAAAACAACAGATGACGCAGAAATCCCTCTAGAAATGGACTATACTGGCATTAAACCCCAAGATCTGGACGCAGCCAGGGTCCTCTTCGAGACAGTGGGGGAAGTACTGGGAAGGTCCGTACGAGGAGTGATGTCCGTTAGGGTTGGGTTTTACGAATTGGGCGGGAATTCATTGAATTCTATTTACACTATTACGAGATTGAGAAACAAAGGGTATTATATTGGTAAGTAATTTATGAACATATTTTTTTTTAATTAGAGAACTTTGATATTTTTTTCTCAGCTTCACAATGTATGCCATAGAGTAGACAGAGGGAGCTTCGAAACCTTGAGTTAAGATATTACGTTCCCAACTTTTGCCGAATGTAAAGAAGTGTATAATCATTTGCGAAACTCAACGCCGCTATTTGCCATGTTACCAGAGCGAAGATATGAAAATATTAAATAGTTCATTTCCTCGAGTGGGGATCGAATTCACGACTGTAAACGCGACATGTTTGCAGTCACGCGCATGTGCCGCTGCGCCACGACAGGCTCCAATAATAAATTGTTCTTTGCATATTTTTTGACAATATATTCCATATTAAATGAAACACTTTTAAACGGATTAATCTCGTATATTGAATGGTAAACATTTTTGGGAAACCCTTACAGTAGTCCGAGTCTATCCATGACCACGGACTACTGTAAAGTGTTCGAAACGTCGGGTTTCCCAAAAATGTTTGCCACTCAATATACGCGATTAATCCGTTTAAAAGTGTTTCATTTAAAATGTGTAACAATCGCGAAAATCAAAGACATTATAATATATTCCATAGTTTTTTTTTTTAATTATTTGAACCAAGTCAAATAAAAAAAATATTAAAAATAAAAAAAAGGCATTTTAAGTCTTACCCCATTGTAAATTCGAATTATATAATTAGTTTTCTACGAATAGTTGCAGATAGAAATAATTCTTAATTTTCTCTTATTTTCTTAATTTTCTCTTAAATTAACTATTTTTTAATAGTTAATTTAAGAGAAAATTAAGAAGATTACAAAATAGAGATACAAAATAGAGAAAGATTACAAATAACTTGTATAGTTTGTATAGTTTTGTATTTATAAAATAATAAAAAAATATACAAATATATTATTCCAATATATTTCTTTAGAAATAAGCGACTTCCTCGGCGCAAAGGATCTGGGCGAAGTGCTATCACACTTGACGACACATCCGGAGAGTTCTTCTCACAGCGAACACAATCACTTCACAGCGCACGCGATGAGGCAGGAGCATAAGGAGAAGGTTATCGAGTACGTATATATATATATATATATTTTAAATTATTTTTTATACGGCAAACGAGCGTACGGGTCACCTGATGACACGGCCTCGTGCAACTCCTGGAGCTACAGAAGCGTTATTGTCTTTTAAGGTGGATAGGCACCGACATTAGCCAATGCGCACTCAACGCCGGTTTTAAACGCCGGGGGTGGTAATGACCCGGCCGAGTCTGCCCATGCGTGTTGTCATTGCTGACAAAGTGACTCTACCACACGTACTTGAGTCACCTCTTACTCCCACTCAATTAGAATTAGCTGATGCTGTCGCCATCACGGAAGCGGGACTACAGGGAGGGCTAGAGTCCCCGCTATTAAACACTCCAAAAGGGTCAGAGTCTCACCGGACACGTCCTTGCCACACCGTATTCTCTATTGATGGTACCTTCCATGGAAACCAAGCTGAGGTGAGAGGTCTTTTATTTTGGCCTCTCCTAGTCTGGTGACGCTATAGAGCCCAACAGCATAGTACACATGCGAAGATAGATAGACTTACTCAGCTTCACGCTGTATCTCGCACACGGCAGGGTAGGCAGAGGGAACTTGGGAACTTATTGTTAAATAACTCCGTTCCAGCTTTACGATGTATCCCGCACGAAGCAGTGTAGGCAGAGGGAACCCGGGAACCTAGTGTTAAGACACTCCGTTCCACTTCCGTTCCTCCTTTTTAGCTGAATTTGAGGCACACCGTGGTGAATGAGCCGCGTTTTGCCTTATTACATATTTAAATTGAAAATATTAAATATTTAATTTCCTCGACTGGGGATCGAAACCAGAACCTATCGGTTACAGTCATCAGTGCGATTCCCATGCGAGAAAGTAAAATAACTCTGATAACAAGGCAACCACTACTCAACACGCAATGCCTCAAATTCGACACAATCCAGGTTCCCAAGTTCCCCTACAGGGTAGGTACCACGCGCGGGATACAGCGTGAAACTAAAACCGCCACTTGCCCGCGCCCACAGGATGATAGTGTCGTCGTTCTACGAGAAGGCGGAGCTGGAGCAGTTCGTGCGCCACGAGATCGCGCCGCGCGACTACGCGGCGTGCGTGGACGCGTGCTGGGCGCCGCTGCTGGACGCCGGCCTCAGCCTCGTGCTGGAGGACCGTGAGTGCACACCACCCCACCACCCCACCACCCCACCACCGCCCAGACCTCCCACGTCTGCTCACATATATAATTAGTTTAATGGAACTCAAAATCGTCATTTACAAAAAAAAATCGTTTGTAAGCGCTAATTTCCAAAAAGTATTTCATATTCTTCTCTCATATTTTTTAATATTTTGGCAAACTTCCTTAGGCTATTGGTGTTTATTTTAATTTATATCGGTTATAAAAATACTACTAAAAGTTTATTAATTTAGTTATTAATAATTTTAAATAGATATTGTCTTTAATGGCATAATGTTATAAGAACAAAAAATAATTGAAATTAGTAAATAAAATAATTTAAATAAAGCGGGTAACGCCGCGGGTCACCAGTTGTGTTATACAAAAAATACACTACCATATGTGAATTCAATTTCCCCTTGAAAATTAATTAATCGACATTGCTCATATTTCGTGTGAATGGCGTTAAGCTTCAACATCAAAAAAGCAATAACTAACGTAAAATGAACAATGAAAGTAAATGTACCTCGTTTATACTTAACGAATGTTCCTTCCGTCCCCCAGCGTCGGGCGCGCCCGTGGCCGTGGCGCTGAACTTCGACGCGCGGGAGGAGCCCGAGCTGGCGCTGGGCGGCGGACTCGCCAAGATCATGGCCTTCCTGGAGTTCGTGGAGGGCTCCGTCAGGGACACCCTGCTGCCGGAGGGGAAAGGTTGCTTTTCTTCTGTTCTCTTCTTCACGCTTTATCCCGCAACGTGTTAACCGCTCCCCACTTTGGATGGTGGAGCTTAACGCTGTGAGGGACGAATCGAATTGGTTTTTAGAACAATTAAGTGGAATTGTGCAATATTTTATTTCCTCGAGTGATCATTGAACCCACAACCTATCGCCTGTACAGTCGCTTGTACTCCTGCGCCATGACAGACTTCAAAACTAGCTTATACATTATAAAAAAAATAGTTGCATTGATTTAGTTTAGATATTTGCCGATAAACATACAGTGAAATACTGAAATGTTTGTTTAGTTCTGGAAGTAGTGTAGTTTCTGAGTTAAGCTCGTATTTTTTTTTTCAAATAAATTTAAGCTTATTAGATTGTATATAAACATTTCTTTAAAAACTAATATTTTCTTAATTATACAACAATAATACATATCGCTAATTATGTCATATATATTTATTTTTTTTTTATATAAAATATATTTGAGGTCGTTGCAGATTCGATTTTCGCTCAAAAAAATTTCCATCTCTCATTCCGATAACGCCACATTCTACGTTGCGTTTAGTTCCGAATAAAACATGCAATGTTTCGAGAATTAACAATGTTTAAGAATAGAGTGAGTGATACAGCGTGAGGTCATAGAAAAAGAAAAAACAATACAAAATTATGAATTATAATAATGATTACATAACTATATCTTGTTTTATCAAGCGTCACGCTCTATCCTGCACATACATAAATAGTGTAAACAAACGGAATTAGAAAAGCTTCGTTTCGCTCTCCACGTTGAGCGCCTTCGTTTCCTGATTAAAGATATACAAACCCTTATATATATTTAATCAGAAAATAACAAGGATGTATATATATATATGTGTATATATATATATATATATATATATATATATATATATATATATATATATATATATATATATATATATATATATATATATATATATACGTGAGCGCAGGCGCGGTGCTGCACTCGTTCATGATGGCGACGGCGGCGCGGCTGTCGGCGCGCGACAACGTGCGCGCCATCCGCGCGCTCGAACTCGCCACGGCGCGCGTCGCCGCGCAGCGACGCTTCCGCGGCGTCTTCACCACCAACACCAGCCCGCTCACGCAGGTACCCCCTCTCATTATGTATATGTAGAGAAAATAGTCTTACACAATACGAGTATGCATATTTAAAAAAAGATCTAATTAAAAATTGCCGTCATCTATAACAAAAATATATATATAAAGTAAATATTAACATTATGTACACACAGGGTTAGTGATAAGAAATATATAATACAAAGGTGTTAGTCTCTCTCTCTGGTCGTTCCCTCATGACTGAGGATCGTGGTCATCGTCGGATGTGGATGGGATGTATCTAGCCTGTATAGTCTGCTTCCATCGGTTCCTGTTCATTGCGTCTCTGGCGATCGAGCAAAACTTAACTGTAGATGGGCCTCTCACTTGATCGCTCCATCTGGTTGGGGACCGTCCTCGGGCTCGTTTTCCCTCCGTGTTCCCAACAACGATCAGTTTTTCAAGGCTCTCATCGCCCCTTCTCATTATGTGGCCAAAGTACGTCAGTATGCGCTGCAGACAAATTGTGGAGAGGCGGGTTTGGACATGAAGCTGCGACAAGATCGATGCATTTGTGCGCTTGGCTGTCCAGGGTATCCTTAGCATGCGCCTCCAGCACCACATCTCGAAAGCATCAATCCTCTGTCTTTCTCTGGCTCGTATCGTCCAGGTTTCTACACCATACAGGAATATGGGGAATATCAGAGCGCGTACTAGCCGGGTCTTTGTGGTGTTAGTAATACCTCTTTTCTTCCAGATGATGCTTAGTCGAATCATCGCGTCTCTAGCCATACAAATACGCCTTTTTATTTTCGGTGCACAGCTGCCATCGTTGTAGACAAGCGCGCTCATGTACAAGTAATGGTCTACAGTGTCAACCCCTGAGATGATATTAGGCGTTTTCTGAAGCTTTTCAGCACGGTCAACTACCATTAACTTCGTCTTGTTCCTGTTTACTGCGAGACCCATGCGGTTGCTTTCGGTCTTAAGTCTCTGAAACAGCTCCTGCATGTCTTCTACAGATGTTGCAACAAGGACAGTGTCGTCAGCATACCGTAGATTTGATACCCGCTTTCCTCCTATTGGAAATCCTTTGGTCCAGTTTTCGAGTACTTTGCGGATAATAGATTCCCCATATATATTGAACAGAGCCGAGGATAGAATGCAGCCCTGTCGCATTCCTTTTTTTATTTCGAACACATTTGAACAGTCGGTGCCGATTCTGACAAAAGAGCGGTTCTCAACATACAATCGTTGAATCAAGCCAATCAGATGTTCAGGAACTCCCATCTCGCGTAACACAGTCCACAGCTTATCCCATTGTACGCAGTCAAAGGCTTTAGTGTAGTCTATGAAACATAAAATGACTGGGCAATTAAACTCTCTGCTCTTTTCAACGATTTGTCGTATGTTGAGAAGTTGTTCCCTGGTACCTTTGCCTTTAACAAAGCCAGCCTGTTCTTCCGGTATTTGGGTTCGAAGGAAGTGGTTGAGCCGTTGATTAATGATGTGCAGAAGGATTTTGCTTGCATGAGATATCAGTGCTATGGTCCTATAGTTATCACAGGTCTTAGTAGAACCTTTTTTATGTAGGGGGATGAACATTGATTCAGTCCACTCTATTGGCCATTCTCCCGTTTTCCACACATCATTACAAATTTTCACCATTATTGTCGTTCCTACTTCTCCCAAATTCCTCAACAATTCGGCAGGAATACCATCTTTGCCAGGCGCCTTTCCCCACTTGAGGGACTTGATAGCGCTCTCTACTTCCGTACGAAGAATGATGGGTTCGTCGGGTGTCAATTCCGCTCTCCGAGGTATTGGATTTCCTGTATCATACAGAGCTGCACAATATCGTTTCCATCGTTCTAGAACCTGAGATGTGTCTGTTAGTAGTCTCCCGTTTTCGTCTTCTACGGTGCACGTTCTGACGCTTCGCGCCCCAGAAAGTTCTCTTACCTTGCGAAACAAGTCCCTGGTTTCGCTTCGTACGCTATGTTGTTCAAGCTCGTTGCACATTTTGTTTATGTATGCATTGTAATCCTGGCGACACCTTCTTTGGACTTCGCGACAGAGCTCTGAATATCGGTCCCGGTCAGCAGCTGAACTTGTTCCTTTCTCTTTTAGCTTCCGTAGTTCCAGGATAGTGCGTCTAGTCGCAAATGTTATGTAGTCCTTCATGTCTTGGTTCTTGATGACATGTTGACTGGCAATCTGAGTGATCATTTTCTTCAAGAGACTCCATTGACTGTGTGGCGTGCCTTCAAAAGAAATGTTCCCGACCCTTTGGTTGAAGTCTTGTCTATAGCCAGCCAGATCCACTTTACGTAGATGAGGGTTCATTTTTGGTTTGACTATTTTCTTAAGACGTATCCGTATGGTTACAGTAAGTAGTTGGTGGTCTGAACCACAATCAGCTCCTGGATATGTAGTACAATTCATTATAGAGGACCTCCACCGAGCTCCTATCAGAATGTAGTCAATCTGGTTTCCGTATCTGTCGCCAGGAGAGACCCACGTATATAGGCGTCTAATATGATGGCGAAAGCACGTATTAGCAATGCAATAACTTTCTTCATTGCAGAATTGAAGTAGACGTTCGCCACGCTCGTTACGTTCACCGATGCCAAATTTCCCAACTATTCGACGAAGGTGGTCCGCTTCTGCAGTGTTGCCTACTTTTGCATTAAAGTCCCCTACAATGATAGTTATTACTCTCCTCGGAATTTCTTTAAGAGTCGTCACTAATGTGCCGTAGAAGGTTTCCACCTCTTCCTCGCTTGACTGAGCTGTTGGTGCATAAACTTGTACAACATTAAGAATACAAGGTCTGGCGTTAAGTCGTATAGTAATTATGCGGTCATTGACTGGTTTATAACACAGCACGCATTTTTCGACTTTTGGTGGTACCACTACATTAAGCCACTCCTCTACTGCTGTCGTCATCTGGCCCCGAAAAGAACACTTTATTTCCATAAGTCGAGTAGAAATGACCTTGTCCCCTCCAGTGTGTCTCGCTAAGTCCCAGCAGCCGTATGTCCTTTCTTTGCATTTCACATTCTACAATATTGAGCTTGTCCGGTTGCTTAAGTCCACATACATTCCAAGTCCCGATGCGATAAAGGTGCCGGGAATTAAAGATGTTATGATCACCAGAAACTAAATTTCCATGCGCAGCCTGGTGAGTCACTGAGGCATGGCCGGTAGCAGATTTAACACCACCCGCCCCGGAGGAACGGCGCCGGGTGTCAGCCGGATCGTATGACTTATTCGCATCCTTTGTGTGTTCCGTCATGACTTTCTTGGGAATATAGTAACAGTGGTTTCCCGTTGCCTTCTGCTCCAAGCATTTCTGGGGCTATTTGGACCCCAAGGCCGTTGTTGCCTCTTCTGACCAGTTGCCTGGTCAGGTATAGTATGGTTATACCGCCATCGCTCGGTCGCCAGAGCCCCGTCCGTTATCTAGCAGGGAGTACCACGGCTGAAGGCCGCCACCATATAGAAGGTGCGTGCAGGTGAGGTTGGCATTTGGGGCTGACTAGATGTTATTGTCATTCTCCCCCTTACCCCCCCAGTGTTAGTCTACAATTTAATATTATTATATCTAATATATTTACATAGAAATTTACGTAACGGACTAAACACAAACATTGAACATTAAGGGGACGAGGAACTTTGCGGGGAAGGACATCATATAAGGCATGGATTAACTTGGGGCATATAAAAAAGATATGCGAAAGTTTTTATTAATGTATTTTGTATTCTATTAAATTTCCCATTCGAAATTACATATTTATCATGTCTATTTTCATTCTCTGGTACTTAGAAAGTGTCCAAACATTCTGTCCTCAAAATCTCAAACTAAGCTGAATATCTTAACTCTAGGCCTTCCCTTTTTTAGTAGAGAGGTACACAAAGGGAACCTCATAAAGTAAGCAACAATATTTAAACTCCACAGCAACTAGGCACGGACGTTCTCGGATTCCAAACGTTGCTCGACTATCAAATAAACCAGTACATCGATCCCAACGGCGAGAGGACGTTCGGGCGGGCCCCCGACGACATGAGGGCGGTCGTCTGTTGGAAGCCAGTTCAAGTTGATACATAAAATGTGTAAATAGTTAATATTAATATCATTTTAATTGCAAGTTTCAATTTGTTTTTGTTAGGAAATTTGTTTATATCAAAATTATGACGTTTGTGACATTTGTTTAAATGAAAATGGCGGGAAAGATATAGATAATATCGTAATTATTTTACTTTTCTACAAAATAATAATAATATTGCAAATATTATATTTTTTTTCTTTGTTTATTTAACTAATTTTCTAAATTAAAAGTTTCCCGAAAATAAATAATTACAATATTATTACATAATTTTAGAAAAAAAAAATGTCATATGAAAATATTTAAGATCTTTATAATAAAAGGTTAAACAATCTTAGGCTTATTTTAAACCTAAAATAATCGTAGTACAAATTTACTGAATACTATAAATTTGATGTTAGCCAGTTATTTTACACCAGGTAGTTACAATTACCTCATTTATTTACATTAAAATTTAATTAATTTACAATATATATATATATATATATATATATATATATATATATATATATATATATATATATATATATATATATATATATATATATATATATATATATATATATATATATATCATCATCATCATCATCATTTTCAGCCGTTCGACGCCCACTGCTGGACATAGGCCTCCCCCAAGGATTTCCACGACGATCGGTCTTGCGCCTCCCGCATCCAGCGGTTTCCGGCGATCTTGACCAGATCGTCGGTCCACCTGGTAGGGGGCCTGCCCACTGAGCGTCGTCCGGTTCGTGGTCGCCATTCGAGAACCTTTCCGCCCCAACGGCCATCGGTTCTTCTTGCTATGTGTCCCGCCCACTGCCACTTCAGCTGAGCAATTCTTCGAGCAATGTCGGTAACTTTTGTTCTCCTACGGATCTCTTCATTTCTGATTCGATCACGTAGGGTAATACCAAGCATTGCTCTCTCCATTGCCCGCTGAGTGACTCTGAGCCTTCTTATGAGACGCATAGTTAGCGACCACGTCTCGCTCCCGTATGTCATTACTGGCAACACGCACTGGTCAAAGACTTTTGTCTTGAGACACTGAGGTAGCTTGGACGTAAAGATTTTGTGTAGCTTCCCGAATGCTGCCCATCCGAGCTGGATTCGACGAGAGATCTCTTTTTCGAAGTTGGACTTACCTAACTGGACCGTGTGTCCCAGGTATACGTAATGGTCAACAACTTCGAGGGTAGTGTTCCCAATAGTAACTGGAGCAGGTACTACATGGGCGTTCGACATAATTTTCGTCTTATCCATGTTTAGCTTTAGTCCTGCTCTTTGAGACACACTACTGAGATTTTCAAGCATAGTGTTCAGATCTTCTAAGGTCTCAGCCAGTAGAACTACATCATCGGCAAAGCGAAGGTGATTAAGGTACTCGCCATTTATGTTGATGCCGTACCTTTTCCATTCCAGAAGCTTGAAAATATCCTCCAATGCCGTAGTGAAAAGTTTCGGAGAAATTACATCTCCCTGTCTCACACCTCGTTGCAATTGGATAGGATTAGAGGTCTGGTTTTGTACTCGGACCGACATAGTGGCGTGTTCGTAGAGATACCTTAGCACTTCGATATACCTGTAGTCTACTTGGCACCTTTGGAGAGGCTGCAGCACTGCCCAGGTCTCAATCGAATCGAAGGCTTTTTCATAGTCCACAAACGCCAAGCAAAGTGGCAAATTATACTCTTCAGACTTCTGTATAACTTGCCGCAGCGTATGTATGTGGTCTATGGTACTAAAGCCTTTTCGGAAACCGGCTTGTTCGGGAGGTTGGAAGTCGTCGAACCTGCAGGCGAGACGATTTGTGATGACTCTCGAAAACAACTTATAGACATGGCTTAGGAGAGAGATTGGTCTGTAATTCTTCAAGAGTGTTTTATCACCCTTTTTGAAAAACAGAACAACGTCTCCTCCACTCCACGCTTTTGGCGTTTTGCCTTCGAGAATGACGGAATTAAACAGTCTCTGGAGGACTTTAAGTATCGGCCTACCGCCCGCTCTCAGAAGTTCTGTAGTGATTCCGTCGTTGCCAGCCGCCTTGTTGTTTTTAAGTTGTTCAAGAGCCATACTAATCTCGCACAGACTGACGTCCGGGATATTCTCAGTATAACGTCGGGTAAGCTCGGCTCTGGGATCTTTAGCCAAACTTTTAGAAGGTGCTCGCGTGGAATACAATTTTCCATAGAAGCTCTCTATCTCTCTCAGAATTTCAGACTTCGTCGAAATTATGCTACCGCTATCAGTTTTCAGCTTTGTCATTTGGCTTTGCCCAATAGACAGATCTCTTGCGAATACTTTGGAGCCTTGGTTCCGCTCGATAGCCTCTTTAATATATGTTACATTAAATTGGCGAAGGTCGCATGTTAAAGATGTAGATATCTGCCTATTTAGCTGCCTATAACGACTAGCATCATCTGATTTCTGTAGCCTCATTTCGCGTCTTTGTTCCATAAGCTGGAGAGTCGTATCGGAGAGTTTCTTTGGTTTCGTACGGTGTGTTTTGAAATACTTGTACCCTACCGTACGGATAGTATCTACTACCTTGTTGTTTAGATCGTCCACATCTAAGTTGTTCTCAAGGGCTGCGAAGCGGTTTTGAAGATCGAGCTGAAAGCTCTCAGGGTTTTGGAGTTGTGCGGGTATTGGTCGGAGCGTAGACTTTATCAATCGTGATCTTTCAAACTTAATGTCGATATTCAATGTGCCTCGTACCAATCGATGATCACTGCCTGTTTTCACAGTGTTGATCACAGAGACATCATTGAATATTTGCTTTTTCATCGACATGATAAAATCTATCTCATTTTTGACTTTACCATCCGGACTCATCCAGGTCCACTTTCGCTTTTGGGGTTTCTTGAAGAAAGAGTTCATCATATAGAGGCCCTCCTTCTCCATGAAATCAACCAACATTTGGCCTCTGGCGTTCCGTTGCCCAACTCCAAATTGCCCCACTCTCAACTCATCGCCGCAACGTTTCCCCAACCTTGCGTTGAAGTCCCCCATTACAACTGTGTAGTGGGTTTTATAGCTATTCATAGCTTTAGAGATATCCTCATACATAGCTTCCACTTCGTCGTCATGATGTACCGAGGTCGGAGCATAAACCTGTATGACATTCAACAAATATCGTTTCGATATTCTGAGGATCAGGTACGCTACCCTGCTCGATACACTACCGACGGAAACCACGTTGTTAACAAGGGACTTGTGGACGATATACCCGACACCGCCCAGGGACTGTTGGTGGCCCTCCCGGTAGTATAGCAAGTTACCGGACTTAAGGATTATCGTGTCCTCCCCCTCTCTTCGGGCTTCGGATAACCCAATAATATCCCAGTGTAACTTACTTATAGCTTCTTCTAATTCTACTAACTTTGCGTCAGTCCTCAGTGTACGCGTGTTATATGTTGCCAGCTCGAGTCGTCGGTGTTGGTAGCCGGATCTTACCCGGTGATTCTTAGCACCCCTTGCTCTGCCGTTACCATAGCCGCTACCGTAGCTAGGAATAGCAGGGCTGCCGGGGACTAGGGGCCGTTTTTGTATTTGGCTATCCATGGGGGGGTTTTGCCGTAATCGCCACGCTTGGCAGGCGGGTTGGCGATCGCAGTATGATTTCAGAAAGAGAGAAAGCCATAGTTTCAGAAAGATGCTGCTGCCCATCTACTGCTGGCTATAATCCCTTAGTCGCCTTTTACGACACCCACGGGATGAGATGGGGTGGTGCTATTCTAGGCCGGCATCCACACGGCATTATATATATATATATATATATATATATATATATATATATATATATATATATATATATATATATATATATATATATATATATATATATATATATATATATATATATATATATATATATATATATATATATATATATATATATATATATATATATATATATATATATATATATATATATATATATATATTATATATATATATATATATATATATATTTATATATATATATATATATATATATATATATATATATATATATATATATATATATATATATATATATATATATATATATATATATTTATATATATATATATATATATATATATATATATATATATATATATATATATATATATATATTAAAATTTACAACCGTATACTTACTTCTTGAGAAAACACATTATTTCAATATTGTTAACTAACTTTTTACAAACCACAATTTAAAAAACAAAACATTACTCAGTAGAAAAAATATCATTTTTTTTTACTTTTATTTTCATCTGCACCAAAAAATATACCTATTCATTTATATATAAATAGAATAAGTTATTTTTGGTCAAACTTTTACAAAAGTAATAATTGTGATAAAAGTTCACGTTCAATTTGTTAATAACGAATTATTATTAATATTATAATTGTGTTTCTTATGAAAATTGTGATAATTGTTTTAGTTGTATCTAATTTTAGTACAAACTATATTATATTTAGTTTATTAGAACATTTTGGTCAGTGTGATTGAAATTATAAGTTATACCTATAGCCTAATGGTTTTATTGATAAAATGGCATAAGAAAATTTACAACCAAACAAAATCTTATAAAGATTTTCCAATTCTATTCTCTTCCTAACTCTGAGCATAATTTCTCAGCCAATTGTAATTTTAGAAAATTTTATAGTATATAATTTTCAATTCAATATTTTTTTTTAAATCAACATGTTAAAAAATACCTTTTTTAAATGAATTTAAAAGAAATATTTTGTCACATATCCTTAGCACCAATTTCTTGCCATGTTACAATTTATTAATTATTAATAATTAATTGTAATATTCAGAGATAAAAAAAATATTGTTAGTTAAATAAAGCTATACTTGAATTATGTAAGGTACGTAGGTTTAACAAATAAATAATTTCACTTTGAAATTGTCTTTTTGTTATTAAAGTATTAGCTTGTCGTTTCTTGTTAGTAAAGATCATTAGAAATAATTGTTAAATTCTTAGTCTAAAGCAATCCATGTAATGTCAGTGTTAATTGTTTAATAAATGATGAAATTACTTTATTGTTTTTTATTTAATAACATACTTTCTTGTTTTTATATATTGATAGTGACACGCCTGCGACTTCACCAGCTTGAATTACACTATTTATTTATTTTTAGCTTCACGCTGTTTCCCGCTCGAGGCAGGGTAGGCAGAGTGAACCCGGGAACCTAGTGTTATGACACTCCGTTCCACTTCCGTCCCCCACTTTCCACCGAATTTGAGGCATAGCGTGTTGAGAGGCGGAATTTAACGACGCATTGCCTTATTATCAGAGCGAAGAAATGAAACTTTAAATATTTAAATTGAAAATAATAAATATTTCATTTCCTCGACTGGGGATCGAACCCAGAACCTATCGGTTACAGTCACACGCTTGTGCCGCTGCGCCACGACAGGTGCTTTGTATAAGTTGTTATTGTACTTCTGCAATTTTTAAAAAAAAAATAATTTAAAAGAAATATTTTAATAATATTAAATAATTAAGATCATCAAAATGAAAAAAAAAAATTAGTATTTAACCAAATTTCTGAATGTAATAATCATAAAATATTTTTAAATAATTAAGAAAATTAAAAATAGGTATAATAAAAAAAAAAAAACACATAAAAAATCTAAATTATTACGATGATAAATTCATATATAACAAAAACATGTTAAAACTTGTTAGGAACAAATTCTGTGGAAAATATTACTCGGAACGGTCAAACTTTACTGTTCCGGAACTAAACTAGGAATTTTAAAACGTTCTTATTAGTCACTCAAGCGCAGTGAGCGAGTGTGGATAAAATGAAAAGCCGGCACATAATAATTGTTTTAAGCTCGGAATAAATCCTTCTTGTTCCGGAACAATATAATTCATGTAGTCGGAACTATTTCGAAACAGTCTTATAGCGAATTATGTTCCGGAACGTATTAATAACATCACTAGTTTGGTGTACAAACATTTAAAATAAATATATAAAGCCCTCCAAACGTAGCCAACTAATCGAAATTCTTATTTAACGATTTATTTATTTTATGAAAGTGAATTATGGAGTTCCTTAAAAAATCATAACTTTTCATTTCAGTTTCAGGCAAAATATGGCAAAGTATATAGAACTTGGGAACCTAATGTTAAGACACTTCGTTCTTCATTTGCCATTAAGGGCTTTGCGTTGTTGAGTCGTGAAACTCAACGCCGCCGCAGCGAAGAAATGAAAATATAAAATATTCAATTTCCTCGAGTGGGGATCGAACTCACACGCTGCATTTAATAATTTTTATTTTTTATGTATAATATAAGAATGGATCAAATGTAAACTATGGACAACATCTATTCTTTTCAATCACATTATTTAATGACTAAAGTAAATTAAGGAAAAATATTAGTTTGTATGAGAATTATTGCCTATTTTATTTCATTACTTAACGACATTTTCAAGAAAGGAATGTAAATAAATAAAAAACTCTTAAGATTTAATAAGTTTATTCAATGAACGACTAGATATTTGACTAGAGAATACTTCAATAATATTTTAATAAATAATTGAACAGTATTACATTATATAAGTTACATAGTTAAAGCTAAAAGTAATGTTAATATGTGTATCTAGACATTACATATCATACAAAACACTTGTGTTTTAATAAATTATGGTAAGCAAAGAGAACATAGTGTCACCATTCTACGTTCTCCGCTTTGTTTCTTTTAATATAGCGAAAAAATTACAATAATTATTTCCTTGCGAAACCACACGCAAACCGTTGTTCACCAAGGTCCACATTAGTCAAAACAAGGTAAATATTTAATACAAAAAAAATATATATTTTATATAGATACAAAAAAAACTGTTTTTAATAAAAATAAGAAATAGTAAAATATATAAACAGTTAAAGTTAAAACAAAGAAGCAACATTGACATAAACAAGATTTTTTCAAATTATTATAATTATTATTATAATTATAATTTATAAATATTATTATTTTTGTTATATTCATGATATAACAAAAATTATAATATTTATTATATTTCCTATCATAATTATAATTTGACTACTTTTTATTACAGATTATATGTACTTTATACTATTTTTATATGCACTTAGTTAATATTATGTTAATAATACTTGAAAGTCAAAAGGCGCCTCTAGAAGCTATATGAAGTAACTAGGTTTAGTAGGTCTCTTTTTCCCTCTTCTTAAACTCTTATGTTAAATGTGAAAAGATAAATATATCTTTATTTAATCTTATATAATAAACATGACGACATATCTTGTTAGGTATAATTAAATTGTTTAACTAGTTTTATATATATATATATATATATATATATATATATATATATATATATATATATATATATATATATATATATATATATATATATATATATATATATATATATATATATATATATATATATATATATATATATAAATATAACTACTGTTAAAACAAAACACTTCACATACAACATAACTATTTTATTCTATAAATTTTAATCTTATCAACGTATAACAGGTATTAGACTAAGCAAAGAACATTTTTAAACAAATATATTTTACACAATTTCCATACACAATATATCCATTTAAAAAAAAGTATTTTCATTCAGCATCAAACGCTAACAATGAAAATATCTAATTATTCATATAAAAAAATTAGCAAAACCAAGTTTTGACGGGTGGTTTGGAACCGTCCGTTTGTTGTCAAATTGGACCCACGCCATATTTATCCAACTCCGATACATTATCAATTTCCGGCTTTATATAATTGGTGTCAGTCATTATAGGCACGTAATCGTCGCAGCCGTCAGTCAAATCTAATATTTTGTCGCAAATATCATCGTATTTGTTGATATTAGCTTGGTTTAGCAGTTTTAGCGATTCCTCTAATGCTAAATGGGAACGCGTGTCGGGTGTGTGTTTGTCTTTGTCACATTTTCTATGGTGTAATGAGTTTGTAGAATATGGCGGTGGCTGAGGACGATTGTAATTTGAGGCTAAATTTGTTGTTGATTTTGGACTATATGGTCGAGTTAGGCTGTTGTTCGGGCTGAAATCAGAAATTTATTATTATATTTATTATTTTGTTTAATTTTTACACAATTTAATAAGACCTGGTGGCGCAGAAGCACAAGCGTGTGACTGTAAACTGATAGGTTATGGGTTCCTATTAAAAAAAAACTTACATTGTTTTTGAAGTGAAAACTTCTTTAGGCGCGTTGAGCGTTTTGGTAGAGGGTAAAATCCTCGGTTCGCGTCACCGACATTCTAATGATAATAGCAGGCGTGCGACTAGCGCATGCGCAGTAGTACACGTATACACTAATATAGCCTGTGTACACGTATACACTAATACATCGACTATTTCTGACTGTATTATGTGCGCGTTGGACGCTTTTTGGATAAGTATAATTTTGTGAGTCACGTCACCAATACGTTATAGTAGCAGTACCTATTGTATCTTTTTTAGAATACAATGAAATGATTGAACGAACAGATAATCTAAGTATTGTCGAAATTAATGATGACAATGATGTAAATAATGAAAATAATGTTCAAACTTGAATTCATTGAAATTCGTGTAAATATAAATACTATGTATAATTAAGATAATTGTATATTAATTATTTTTTCAACCACTTTGTATTTATATTTTGTTCATGATTTGTTTAACCCATCATATGTAACTAATAAATAAGACATAAAAAAATTCATATAATTTTTGCATATAGTTTTAATTACTCTCAACTTAATAGTTCCGTTTTCACTTCTATCGGCAGTCCCACGACTGCTATTAGTTTTTTTTTCTATTTGTCTGTGCGTTTATATCCGCTCGTATCTCAGAAATGGTTAACCAAATTTTAATGTAGTTTTCACTTTTATATTTCGACAACCTTCCTTTAACATTTAATGTTCATTCAACATTTAATTTATTTAATTCAGTTTATAAATGAAATTGTTGCGTCAATTTAAAACATTTCGTTCGACAAATGTGCTACATATTTTTTAATATTGTGTTTAGAAGTAATAACTTTATTAGAAAAAGAAAGTATGTATTTGAGATTGGTAAATAAAATAGTGTAATACAAGCGGGCGAAGTCGCGAGCTGGTCGGTAGTTTATGATATAAAATTATAATAATTAAATGTTAAATACCTGATTCCCAAACTTTTATTGCTTGTATTGTCTGCTTGAGTTTGTTCAGTGTCGCCAGTGCCGTATCTACATATTTCCACTTTTGCTACTTTTTGAGTTCTGTAAATAAAAAAAAAATTTTTTTTTTATTATTTAATTTATTAAATAATAGCAACCAATATTTATTAATATGTTATTTCAGTTGTTAATAATATAGCTAATGAATATAAAATGATAGCATAAGTACTCATTATAAATTATATAGTAATAATCTTTAAAACAAAGTTTGTTTAATATTGTTGCTAAAATTTCTTCTAATAAACAGGAATACTTTACCTACGTACCTAGCTTCACGAGGCAGGGTAGGCAGAGGGAACCCGGGAGCCTAGTGTTAAGACACTCCGTTCCACTTCAGTTCCCCACTTTTCGCCGAATTTGAGGCATTGCGTGTTGAGTGGCGGAACTCAACGCCGCGCTTTGCCTTATTACCAGGAAATAGGAATACATTATAATTATAGTTATTATTTTGTAATTTTAATTTTTTAGCTTCACTCCATGCATACGGCAGGGTGGGCAGAGGTAATAAGGGAACCTAACGTTCAGATCACACGTTCAATTCCGTTCCTCACTTTCCGCCGTACTTAATTTGATTTATTGCGTTTTGTCAAACGATATCAATATCGTGGCGGAACTCAACGCTGTAAAGACTATTGACTTATTATTAATCGTTATTAATCGTCTTTTTTCTTAAATTTTGACTTACAAAGCCGAGTTTACAATTATAAAATAACAGTTATTTTGTTAATTAATTAATGAGATACGAAACACGTTATATTTTTAGTGAATTACGTTATTAGTGTTTATCTGTGTTAAACGTCAAACCTTCGATTTCTATAATCTTCGCAAACATGATATATTTCATCTAAAAACATTTCTGACACTGGATCACGCCTGAAAATTATTTAATCTAATACAGTCTTCAATATAGAATTAAATTCAAAAATATGTTATTTATACAGAATTTTAATTTTATGTTTTTTTAGAGCTTCACGCTTAATTCCCGACGTCACAGGTAGGCAGAAGGAACTTGAGAACTTAGTGTTATGACACTCCGTTCCATTTTCTATTTTTCGTCGAATTTGAGGCGTTACATGTTCAGTATTTAAATATTTAATGGAGATAAATATGTACTATACATGTGTTCGAGGTTGGAAGAGGATGGTTATGTGTGTAGCTAACTTCACAAGTTAGGTAAGTTAAATGTATGTCATCTTTAAACCAAATGTTCCAAATCTAATATAAAAATGCCCCCAAGATATCTATTTGTACTTTTCTTAATTTAACTAAATACCTCAAAATTTCCTTTATTGCCCTCACCTCGCAATATCCTAGGAACTAGAGTTAAGATGCTCCATTCCCCACTTTCTGCCATATTTTTAATAAATTACATATCAATGTATTTTATCAAAAATATAAACTGTCCCCAGAGCGATAAAACGAAAACACTAAACATAAAATTTCCTCGAGTGGGCATCGAACCCGACACGACCAACATCGACATATAAACCCCGTCTCAACATAAAATAGGTGTTCACCTAGCACACTTCGCGCACATGGCGGCCGACAGCCCTCCGAC